>JAJEKV010000005.1:21961583-22035308 GCA_021234155.1 Isoetes taiwanensis
CCCGCGGTACTGGCGTACCCGCTACGCAATGCCGATAGGGATTAAGCCAGCAAGAAATGAGCATCCAATCCTAATGATCCCGCCACACGCCACAACATTTGAAAATAAATAGGATTCACGGTTGGGCTGGTAGAGACGGAAGCCAGCCAAAGAAGTGGTGGATGGGTGGGGCTCAAGCTGCAAGAATTAGTGTCTGTAGCAGCTAACGAGGATATGCAAGAAACTCTGAGGTATGCAAATTTTACAAGGATTACTATAGCATATATAATATGCAAGGTACACAGACTATTTCATTATTCATTAATACGCCTTTATTTTCTCATCTGCAATTATAAGAGCTCTTACACTATGCGAATGCTTTTGGAATGTGATTCATTCATCATCAATAGCTGTGAAGTGATCCCCGGATATCTCATAGCTGGCGATGCCAAAGAAGTCAAACCTGGCGACCGCACAACGTTCAAACGTTCTCTTCAATGTAGGGATCAAGAAGAATGCCCCTCGCCCAAAGTAACCAACAAAAATCGAGTGGCTCATTGAGTAGAACCCCATAGAAGGGCCATGGTAGGTTGAATGAACTTTAGCCCGCAAGGAGAAGCTTTTATAGCTGGCAGAATTATTGAGGTGAATTATTGGGGTAGACTTACCTGTTTATTATGCAGAGTATTTCAGCGTAGCGGCTACAAGTATAATACATCTTTCGTGATGGATATGTGTATGCTTTTAAAAACATGTTTTATGGATTATAATATGGTAGAAAGTTTTGTGTTTCCGTGATTCGCAAAGATTTGTTTTGGCGAAGGAAGTCGGTTAATAACCTCATCATGACCCCTTTATGATACATCAAACAATATCTTTACCAGGGCAGCCATATCCCAGGATAGCTTAGGAAGCTCATACCATTGGTTATATGCGGTATCACTGAAAATGAGTGCCGCAATATCAATCGATAACATTGATCTACTCATCATCACCGCTCGATACTGGTTAGATCTCCTTTAGATCGAAGCCGAAATGTAATCACCATGAAAGTGAGTTTTGCCACTCCAGCATCACCGGCCAGATGGGAGCCATGCACGCATTCAACACCATTTCACGCGACTATCTTATCAACGTTGTAGCCCATAGCACTGAAAATCTGGATGTTCTCCGACAGTAAGTAACGAGGAAGCCTGCGAAGATGAATGATTCTCACCGACTCTACTGCTTTCTGGAAGTGAAGTAAAAATTATTACGTGAATATTGGTGAAATCGCTTGGGCTTCTGCATTGCCGTGCATACGCGATAAATAAGCGACCAGGCTGCATATGGCGTTAATACCCTGGCGTTTAGAGCGCCAGTTCGGCGGAACCAGGGTGCGAGTTATCTGCGTTTGAGCAAAATAAGGTGCTTTAAAAATTTTCTGCAAAACGCGCTATTTTATCCAATTTTTGCACCATGACTCGATGACACCCTTATGGTTTCATTCATCTCAAAGAGATTGGCACATGCATGGATAGTCGGGCATACGCTAATCCCACCACCAAAATAAGTGGAAAATCCACTATATCAGTTTGAACCCAAAAGTCAAATACAATGCTAATAGATGAGTGGCGGATAAAAATTTTCACCGTGGACAAAACCGCCTTTCGGTTTCGAGAAAACTTAAAGTGATAAGCCCGTAGCTACGCAAGGCAAGGCATGTGAATCGTCCTTAAAACCCGCGATGGAGAAGTCAAAACTGGCGGCGCCAACCTGGTAGACTTCCGGCATTATCACCAATACCACAAATCCAGTAGAAACACGATACCGCCGAGAATAAACACCAGCTGAAAAGCATCACCCACCGGAAAAACATGAAAATGAATCCTGCACAGAAAATATACAAACAAAAAGAAAGTTGGCGGGTGGGTCTCAGTAGAATGGGTACCCTCGGAGAGAGCGAGAAGCTTCGCATGAACACGTTCGCATGAAAGCATGCTTAATTATCAAATGTCATGGGGCTTCCAGTGTTTGTCCTGCTACCGGCATTTTTGTGCAGCGCTTAAGAGCGCGTGAGGTGAACAGAGTCCCCATGCAAGTTGCATCTAGGCCCCACGCCTTCACCCCATTATTGATCGCGCATTCCTTACATTTACGGTATCCCGATTAAAGAGAGCGTAAACTCCGCCGCCAGTCCCGTGATATTGCTTCATCGAGCTTTACCAGCGATTTCCGACGCTATGCCCTCGTGAGACCAGGGTTAGTTTCGAGAAGCTATTTGTGTGGATCTCGCTATCATAACAAAGCAGACATGCTCAGATCTAACACTCTGGAAGCTTTGGACGGCGGAAAGCTCGGTTTGCTACTTGCCAATAGCTAGTTGTCTTTTAAAATTGTATCACCGCAGCCTTATACGTTTTATGATGGCGGGATCTTCAATTTACTTCCCGGAAGATGATGAGTCATCCGGATGTCCCGTATTAATATTCTCGTCGTGCCACCGACATGCAAGTCAATCCGTCAAAACGATATCTTCATTCCTCATCTCATGGGCCAAGGTCACATTCTGTTTCCGCCTGGAGCAAATCGTAGGCATTACCCAACTCCGCTGCGGAGCTTGGTAGCGTGAACTTTCATCAATCGGGATACCCCATTCGCTGGCGAGTGGTTTACCGCTGAAATCATTGCGCGCAATGTAAATAGCCCGATCACGCGGAGCCAGCGGATTGTGCTCATTATTTTACCTGCGAGGGTCTTCTTGCAGCCCGCTCTTCCATATGGGGTCGGAATTCGGGGCCTGATATGGCGTCCTTTACTACTCCTGAATGACTTGAAGGCAAAAACCTTCATCGCATCGGCATGGGGAGTGTTGAAATCCATTCCCATAATACCAAATTTCGCCGATAAGACAGAGTTTCTTTCCTTTAGGGAAGTACCGTGATCGCCACATATTCGCTTCACCTTTTAGAAGGTGGGTCAAAATGCATTTATGCTCATCTCCCCACCTCAAGTTTTGCTAGCGGGGCAATGGGTGCAGGACGAAGTCCGGCTTCAGCGAAAAGCGGAGCCCGCTAATAGCCGTGCGGAATGCGTGAGCCGGCAAAAGGGCGTGCTTAAGAGGACCCATAGCCTGGTGGCGCATCTTCATGTTTGTTTCCGGCCAAGCTTTTAGATGTCACATCCTGAACAAAGTGTTAATGCCATGGCTGTCGTTACATCTGCCATAAACCCGCAACAAAGACCTTACAATGATCGCCGCGACCCATTACGCGAAAAGTTTTGCACTTCCATTCTTCAATTTCCCGCATCATCTCCCTCAATCTCCGAGGACAGGTGTTTTATCGAGCATGCACGCCAAGACCCCACCACTATGTGATGCTGAGCACGGCCCAGGAGTGGTCGCTGGATCATATCTCTAAGAGGCCATGGATATGGGGTTCACTTATGTCCTCGTGACATTGTCTTAACATGTACCACAACATGACATATATTTGTATACCGTCACGTTTTGTTATCGCCACAGCTTTTACCTTGAAGACTCTTCTGGTGGGGGTTTTTAATTTAGACAAGAATACCGCTAAGACCTTTTTTAGTCCCATATGCCGATTGATCTCTCAGGACTATAAAAAATCATTCAATTATGGGGTTTGCTCAACTCCCTCGCTAAAAGCCAAAAAACTTGAATTATTCCTACTTGGAAAACGTGGATCTTTTTGTGGAAATAAGGGAGGCGGAAGCTTATTTGAACACTCATGTTCTACATTTGAGGTCTCCATTTTGCAATACAAACCACCAATATAAAACGTGCATAAAGTCTATGTCGTGGATGCATTATGACAAAAGGTGGCAAGAAAAATAGAAAATATGTCATACGCAGTGGTGCCCGCTACCCACAAAGACAACTTCCATAAAAAGGTAAGGTAAGGTAAGATAAGATAATAAGGAGGCGCGACTCATTATGCTTTTGACATTTTTCTCGCCACAAGATTCATACAAAAAAAATTCGAAACCGCCAAACCCTAGCAATTTCATCGGCCAAAATCTTTTCGGGATTGAAAGTTATCTAGGTACTAAACCAACTCGGGACAAAAAGCATCCGATGTCATGCCAAATAAGTATCCTTATATTTATTAAAGAATTTGTCACGGCGCCCACTAATCACAATATTTCTCCCGTTCCAACTTGCGCTTATAGATGCGCCAGGTATTAATGTCCAACATTAGATTATTGTTCTTGTTTAGTAATGAATTTGTATCAGTTTCAAACATTACAAACATGTTCCTAAACATGCAAGTTTAAAACTAATGATTTTCCATGAAAATCTTTTTCATTGAAGTACCACAGTCTTTCTTTTTAGATATGTATGTCTCAAAGAATTTGTTCATGCATGTTGCGACCTAGAAATAGGGTGAACAAAACCACACTAAAATCACTTACCAATATTAGAAGGATCTAAATGTTTTTCGATTTGATATGAATGCTGATTTACTTACATTAATAAATAATATACCAGATTATCACCAAATACATTAGAAGCATCTAGAGACAATAGAAGAAGAAATGTTAAGAGACAATAGGAATAAATCTTAGTGATAGGGCAATTGTGTAAGTAGTCCTTATGTATTTGTGTTTTAAGGAAACCAATCGACTTTATTAATACATATATACAAAAATACATTGTACAAAAAAACACGCTACATGAAAGGTTGTAATGGCCGCTATGGCGTGACAAAGCTTTCATTTAGCCCTTTCGGACACGCAGAGTACCAGAATACCTTGATCTTCAATGTAAACGCGTCTCCGGCAAAAAAAAAAAAAACATGACCCATCTCGAGTTTTTTTGCCCCTTCCATCCTACTTTTCCTTTCTTCCAAACATAGAAGAAACATAGCTATGGCGCCAAGTCCACGCCGCCTTGTTTTTAAAGGGCATGTTCTGATCCATCCGTGGTTTGTAACATATTGGAATGAAGGTGACATTGCGATGGAGCGGAGTTTTATGCTCTACAATAAGGAAGGAATCTGAACTCAAAGTACAGAGTTTGTGCTTGATATAGAAGCAGCTTGTGGGCGCCATTTCGCTGGAATTTAGATAGCTTGCCTTATTTGAAGCTCATAAACCTCGCCAAGAAAACCAGCTTTAGCTCGGAGATAGTCAGGCCCAAATCTTCAATGTCACAGAGCTTTCCGCAATCACCGGAGGAGATTGGGAAGCTTTTAAGTTTAGAAAGCTTGACGATTGTGGAATGCATTGGGCGTGAGCCATACCCAACAACATTACAAACTGCCATAGCCTCGGTAAAGCTTGTGCTTAGATCTAACAGATTCATCTAAAAAATTCCCGCGGGATATTGGGTCTGATCTAAAGCACTTTATGTTAGCTTGGATTTATCTTTGAACCTCTTGGATGGAACCATTCCATCGATCCGGGAAGCCTTTTATGCTTCAAGGAATCCTAAATCTCTCCGATAATCGGCTATGGGGGCTGGTTCCAATGAAGTCTTGGCAAGCTTCCTATTCATTGTAAGGTGTGTTTTAGATTTGAGCCTAACAATCTAGCCGGGTTTGATTCCATAACTCTATCGTAATTAGGGGCCGCAGATTGAGGATTTGGAGGAACAAATTGAATTTTTGTCTTGGGTAATCGGCTGACCGAATCGCGATAGCCAGAACTTAAGGAAAATATAACGAGTCCACGCTTGAGCATTCTTACCGTAAGAAGGTAACGCAATGACTTCAACAAAAAATCATATTCGCTTTAATTGAGGACGGGGCGAAAATATAAATGTTAATTTAGGCGGACGAAAAAAAGAAGACTGCTTTATATCTCTAATATCTAATTGTAATAAGGAAGGTAAGGGGCTAGCTTAGGCGTTAGTGCTTTTAATAGAAAATTATGGTTTGATTGTACACGGTGTGCATACAAAAATTTTAGGAGGAGGTAGTTTCCTCTAGAAGGTCTGAAGTTAGTGGGTGCAATTTTCGTGATGATCTTCCTGGAATTTTCAGTGCTATTCTTTGGCGCTATATATAAAGGGCTTAAGGTTAAGGTAGTAATGGCCAATGCAAGGAGAGAAGAGCGAGCCAATTCGGCGTCCTGAAGAAGAATAGTAGTAAATAGCTTTAGATCAAAAGCTTTTTTTTTTTTTTTGGGCTATGGCGCCGCCGCTTTTGCCTTCCGCGACCCGCCTTTGGTCTCAAGTGATTTTATCCAAGATGTTTTTCCGAAGTCTTCGCCTTTTGAAATGGTGGTCGTAGTTAGTAGCCGCTTTTCTAGCAGATCCGCTCACGTTGCCGGAATAGGTTCTGGAGATTATCAATCTTCTATGTTGTTCTTGAGTTTTTAAGCTTTTGTTTTGTATCGGTTTCCCCACTTCCGTAGATTTTGGCGCCCCGCAAAAGGCAAGGACCGAAGTCTACGCCTCTGCTAAACCCGGCTCAAAGGATGCTTGATCTATGAAGGAGGATTATTCACGCTAGAAAGGCTTAGCCTATGATTAGACGCAGTCATTCTTTGTTTAATTTGTTGGCAAGTTCTCGCTTAACTTTGCTCAATAGCTAAGCATATGTCCTATTTAATCACATAACATATCTTTTCCCTCGCTTGATATGTTCATTCACTACTTTTCAGTGATTTTTCTCAAAGAAAATTTGAAGTGCCTTCGAAGTCTTTAGAGCTTTCTGCGATTCATCGATAATTTCGCATATTCCACCCCTCGATGCCTTGAAAACCCGATGAATATCATTTCATTAACCAGCTTGTAAAATGTCAAATGCCGTGACATCGTGAGCGTTGTTAGTTGAACTAAAGTCAAGTTGGATAATCTACTGTGATCCGAGGGGATGTAGGAGTGTAAGAAAGCCGCCAAAACTTATGTTTTAACCGGTGATTCAGCCGCCAATCGCCAGATTTATGACGCCTCCTATCACTGATAGGTAGATATCCTATCCTTGCTTTTGGATATGGAAACGCCGCTAGATATGGTGGAGACCGTACATTTATACCGCATGCAAAAGGAGAAGTTTCTCCTCGATAACTCGACTATGCCTTAAGATTCCTTTTTTCGCGCGCCAAGCAGATTAATTTTGGAGACAAATTTTGTCTCTCGCTTTAGAATCGGTCGGGCGATTGTTGTGTTAAGGACTAGGCAATAAAGTGCTGCTTTTTTAAATTTGTTTCTATGCGTGTTCATGGCCTCCGCTAAACACGCATTAATGTGAACAGCCATTGGTACCGGCTGCTCAGCTTGAAATGGAAATTTTTCTCGAAGTTAGTTTCAGCTTTTGATATTATAGGTTAAAATTCACTGCACTTGTGCTTTCCTTTTTTTTTTTTTGATGCTTATGCTTTCCTGACTCGGTGAATGATAATTTAATGTGTAGGTCTTAACAAGTTTAGTTGTCAGAGCAAGGTTTGATTCCGATTTAAAAGTTGACGTATGACATTCAAAGAAAGAAGATACTACGCATCATTGATAATGGCTTATGCTGTGTAGGCATTAAGGAGGTTTCAATTTTAATCCCTCCATTGAAAGTGGCAAAGTTTTTATTTCTATTCTATTATAACATTTGGCTTATATGTCAAAGGTTTTACTCAGTTCACAATCTATTTTGTCATGGATATATTTTATATGCTGCACCTTATACAACATGCCTAGTTTCTGATTCTGCAGTGCTACACGATCTTGCACTTTCCATGCATGCTTATAAGGGAATTAACAATCACAAGGTCCAATTGAAGCGGGCATAGATGCATTTTCCTTCTGCTAGCAATTTAGACCCATCAAATGCATTGAAGATTGTAATGAAGGCTTTATCACAACTTTTTTGTCGCTAGATTCATCAGCTTACACAATTTTAAAGCTTCTTTAATGTACTCAATTCTTGATATTTGCAGCAATAAGTACCATGAAACTATAGTTGCATGTAAAACATTGTTGTAACATAATCTAAAGCCGTATTCATGTTATAAAAGTTGATACATTATTGATATTTGAATAATAACAAAGTGACCAATTTCTAGATTTGGTGAACTGTAAACATTTTGTTGTAACATAATCTAAAGCCGTATTCATGTTATAAAAGTTGATACATTATTGATATTTGAATAATAACAAAGTGACCAATTTCTAGCTTTGGTGAACCGTTATAGAACATGTTAAGGATTATATTCTTCGTGGATATTCTTCTAAGGTCACTGGCCAATCACTACCGGCCTAATCTTCACAGGTCGGTGGAAATCCCTTCTGCTGAGATTGCATGCCCCAAGTACTTTTACCCACCAATTGGCAACCTAGGAGGCGCTCATGGAGGTGCTTAGGGTTTCAGCCATGCTCTTCCGCCATAACTCGGGATTCCGTGTCGATTCTGTGTGTTCTTGGGCTCGCTGGGAAAGCTTATCAAACGA
This sequence comes from Isoetes taiwanensis, assembly GCA_021234155.1. Taxonomy (NCBI): domain Eukaryota; kingdom Viridiplantae; phylum Streptophyta; class Lycopodiopsida; order Isoetales; family Isoetaceae; genus Isoetes; species Isoetes taiwanensis. The sequence continues at coordinate 21,969,951 of JAJEKV010000005.1, forward strand.
GCTTTCTGTTGGTGTATAATTTGTATGGTGTTTTCTGTTTTAGTCGACGGAATCCACCTGACAGTCCTGGCCCTCTTTACGGTGCTAGGGTTTGGTCAGTAGCTTTTTGCCATAACTTCAGATCGGTGGCGCTTTGGGTGTGTTTGGGCTTGTTGAAAGCTCTTTGAGCACTCCATCCAGTGGTGCTTAAACTTTTCAGAGGTTGGCCTGTTGGGAAAGACGGTTCAGCTCTAAAACTTCGGCCTCCGAGACTTTGCACACCGAATCCAATCCGGCCTGTGATAAGTTTTCTCAGATCATTTTGAATCAAGGCAATGAAAAAATTCTGTTAGCTTAGGGTAGCATATATTTTGATTTCAAGACATTGCATTTAGTAAAGACATTTTCTGGCATGTTAGTCACTCTAATTTGTTCCCTACTTTTCTCTCGGCTTTGAGATTTCTTTTAGCTCTTTAAGTTTATAAAAGAGATCAAATATTTCTAGTTTATATTCAAAGAACAAATTAGGGAATACAAGCAGAGGCTAGGGGCTGCATAGGCAAGGCAAATGCATTTGAGTAAAAAGTGGACGGAATAAGTTACGGGACGTAGAGGCTCACCTCCTCCACTGCACACACCGTGATAGCGAGGGTCGGACCCACCAACCGTAATCCCGGACCACTATAAACTCCCGGCCAGAATATAGAATAACAAAGATGAAAAGACACAATGCATATGTAGTAAACACACAAAACAAGGGAAGGGTGATACCATTATCTGCATAATCTGGATGATTGATCTTTTCATTCTTTTATCATCACTAAGTATAAATATAGATTGGTTGTTGTAAGCTATGAAATTAGACGGTTTCTTTGCACAATGCATCAGCTTCTATCAACATAGTATATGCATGCTAATGATGAAATTAGGGAAGTTTCTTTAGACGCTTTACAAACGCTGAACTATTAGGCAAAGGACTACATAAGCCGGGATTGTGTTAACATGGTGTAGTTAGAATATTTCAAGATGGTTTATAAACACGCATCTTTGGACACGGATGTTATGTTGACAAGAATTACTACATATTCATAGCTCCTGATTGAGCTCTAATCAAGACAAATCAGTTTAGTTTAAGGTTTTGCAGCCTAACAATAATGTATATGGGAAAAATCCAAAATCCGTAATGACGGAAAACGGATCTCGATAATAATATCGCATTAGTGAGCCCATTACTATTAAGGTTTTTCCCTAAACCCTTCGGGCGGGTTTTTAATCCCGATAGTAATCGGCGCCACTAATGTAGCCTGTGTCATAGACAGGAAAGAGGGTTTGTAATATGAACCGCACAAAAGCCGCTCATAAATCCCACACAAATTGTTCAGCTTAAAAGCTGATTGATAACGACGATCTGCGGTAACGGCCTTGAAGCCGCATCCAAAGCCGGGTGCCTAGATAATAGAAAAAGTGAAGCCTTTAAAAGGCTACAATAAACCAAAGATGATGTGCTAGTAGCCCCATCGTGGAGCTCGCCTGCTACATAAGTCCATGGGCCTCGTGGCACAAGGGACAATAATGTATCTATCTATCTATCTATCTATCTATCTATCTATCTATCTATCTATCTATCTATCTATCTATCTATCTATCTATCTATCTATCTATCTATCTATCTATCTATCTATCTATCTATCTATCTATCTATCTATATTGACACATCCCTTTGCTTTCAAGAGTTATTGGCTTTTTTTTTTTTTTTTTTTTTTGTACATGTCATTTGTAAGTTACATTTCAACTATGTTTTAGTAAATGTTCAGATGCAAGGCAGCTTCACTTGGTTTATGCAGCTTCACTTGGTTTAGTTCTAGGGTAAAATACATATATAGGAGAGAATAAATTCCTTTCTAATTTCATTCATTGTGTGTTATTTCTCCTGAAGCAAATCTCCATGCATGCATGGTGTAACTTTGCCATTGCAAGCATTTGTTGCCATGGAGGTCTTGAAAGTTAATTGTAATGGATGCCATTTTTACCTTACCTAAGCCCTCAGATTGTTCAAAATTATACTTTTTCCCTCAAGAAATTTAGAATGACACATCTAGCTCTCTTTAAATAAGATCCATGTCTCCAAGATAATTCATTGGGAGCTTACTAAAGGACCCATAGATGATGCTAGGCACCCATTTTGAAATAACCAACGAAATGTGTCAAATGGAAGGAAATACATTTGTTGTCATAGCTACAAAGTCGCTTTTTAGACATATGGCCATAACTTTCAAAATCAAGCTCCATTTTTTTTTGGCTAGAGCATCCGCTGAAAAAGCTCACCAAAAGATCTACAATTAATGCTAGGCATATACTTCTCAAATTCATAGTAGAAATGGGTCAAAAAACAGCAGATTGATAGTCGCTTCACAATCGTTAAATGCTAACAAAGTGACCAGTTTCTAGATTTAGTGAACCATTTATAGAACGCAAGGATTATATTGACAAATTTCTAGATTGTTGCAAGAATCCATGTGATCACATCCCTTGGTTTCAATAGCCATTTGCTTTTTGGATATCATAAGGTAAAAGATGAGGAAAACCTTTTAAATTCTCTGCCCGCAGATTTAGAATGATGTAGGCAACTCTCTTAGATCCGTTGTCTGTCCAAGATAATTCATTGGGAAGCTTGCTAAAGGACCCATAGATGATGCTAAGCGCCCATTTTTTGGAATAACCTAGGTAAATGTGTCAAATGCAAGAAAATACATTTGCTGTCGCAATTAGAACGCTGCTTAGACATATAGCCATAACTTTCAAAATCAAGCTCCATTCTTTAGGCGAGAGCATCCGTTAAAAAGCTCAACAAAAGATCTACAATTAATGCTAGACATACATTTCTCAAATTCATAGTAGAAATGGGTCAAAAGAAGGAATTGATAGCTTCTGTAGTTATTTGCTTTATTTTGCCTTATATGCAGCTGGCCCCTATGTCTTGGACTTACAGGTAAGAGGATGTTCAGGAACATCACCTATAAAATTTTACGTCCTCCATTAGCATTTCTTATAGAAACAACCGAAGAAAAGCCATCCCAAAGAAAGCCATCCCAAAGTAGTAGATACGTATTTCTTATCCTAAAAGCTAATGTCAATGTTTTGATCAATGCTCATCATAACCAATCACCTAAGCTCAGACTCAAGGGAAGATGATGTTTTGTGATACATCGCCATATTCAAAATGTTCACGAAGTTTCAATTCCTTGGTAATATCCTCTAGATTTCATTCATTAAAGAAAATTTCAAGGTTGTTTTATCAATGAATATCTTATATTATATGGTCACTTTCTTCATTAAATGTAATGGCATCTTTTCTGTGCAATTTACACGTACAACAATTATGATGTATAAGTATAACAATCACCATGTATGATAAATACAAGGCCATATTATTTAGTAGTTGTAATTTTAGAGCTGACCCAAGATTAATGGGTCAATCCGCAAGAAGAAGGGTATTCTATTGGTCAAAGGAAAAGCCTTTTCCTGCCCTCATATTTAATATTTTCTTTACGTTACCTATCTTCAAGTTGCATTTGTAGTCTTAGCATGAGCATAAAATATTGATATACTTGAAAATGCCCTTTACTAATTTAAGTTTTTCTTGGACAAAAGAGCTAATTTAATATGCACATTCTCCTACCCCATCATCTCACAAAATCAAATGGTTAGTGCAAATCATCTTAAGTCACTTACACACATAAGCACCCACTAAAAAAGAAACCATGATCGCCGCCACAAGGACAAATTTCTTGTATGTTTAGATATTACATCTATCCAATCAATTTTGGTGGTCTCAACTCTTAAGTGGTCATCTCTTATGGGCAATGTCCAACAAAGTCCTACGATTGAACCAAACACTCCGGTTCAAATTAAAAAGTTCCCGTCCACATGAAATACTCTAGAATATACAGCCGGTCCAAAAAATGCCATATAAGAATTTTGACGAGTTGAAGTTATAGGTCCTAGAATTTTTTCCACTAGTAGGATTTTCTTACAGGTCCTAGAATTTTTTCCACAAGTAGGATTTTCTTACGAAGCTACTTATGTATAGGGAATGCCAATATTATCCTACACTATTAAATGTTGTTGAACAACCACCCTCTAAATGTTTTATCACCATACATTGCACGCATGCAAATCAAGTGGCCATCATTGGTATGATACAATGTTGTAGCACAACTAGTTATGCGCGTGCTTTTTAGTAGAATAAACTTGGTGAAGACATTCAAAAATAGGTTGTCCACTACAACACTCGATAAGCTTGTCAAGATTTCCTTAAAAAGGCTTGAAATAGAAGAATTTGACTTTGTTGTTGCTTCCTAATGGATTTTGTAATGTAAGGGCCAACCCGGTTCAAATTAATATAATACTATTGATTGTGAACATAAGGCTTTATTCCTATTTAAAGAAAAAAAAAGGGTTTGTTATACACTGCTTATGGGTCTGTTACATTTATTTATACCACGCTAAATCCTATTTCTCTCCATTCAGGGCTTTGGCCTTTTTTTGGCCCAATTTGGCTCAGCATTATTTACACTGCAAATAACCTTTCAACCAGACTAGAGATAATATAAAGTGTTATGCTGCTGAAGCAACTATATAAGCTGGTTAAGGTTGTACTAGGGGGTGTCCATTCCAGATAGAAATAGCACTGAATCTGGCTCTTATAGTGGCACTAAATCTGACTCCTTATTTTGCCATGCTTCTGATCAACCATTTCCATTCTCTAGCTAATGGAGGATTCTAAATTAACAACCAGCATGCACATTGCACAAACAACTTCACGAGCACCAGAGCTTTTACATTACTATAACTTCATAGACACCACCAGCACATGGTCCACAATCAAATATACATGAACCTCCACCATTTAACAGCATTTGCTGCTCCTTTTCTTTCTTCTTCAGCCTCTCGCTCGCTCCTTTCTACTCTCATATTCATGGTCATCAGTACGCATTTCAAATCTGCATATAGGGCATGAATTGTGTTTGTCCTAGAAAAATAACAAGATCGCCAATTAGGACAAGGATAATCACTACCTTCCATTTTCATGCCTCTAGAAAGGGGTTGAAGTTCCTTTTTCAACAAGAAAACTGTCCAAGTTAATCATTTAGAAGAGTACAAATGGTTCCATAGGCCTAATATGTTCTATGAAATGGAAATTAAAATCATGTCATCATCCTACTGCTTTGTCCTTCACGTTTAAAGTAACAAAGATGGCAGCAGGAGTTCAGTTTCAGCTGAGTGCTGGGTTATGTTAGAAGGATTACTGCTTGAACAAAGTGCACTTTTGGTACATAATTAGCAAACAGCAGAGAGCCAAGTTGAGAGAAGCAGATGGGAAACATGATTCAAAACCAGAGAGACAGCATTACAAGACAGAAATGTTAAAGTCAAGAGAATAGATGGGGAACACCACAATCAGGTAAAAATGTGTACATATTAGCTTCATATAAATGGAATCGGGCTGCATTACAAGGCAGACATTGAAGTTAATGTTCAGTCCAAGACATGGTAAAAACAGTGATTGTAGAAGACGAAGAACTGTTCAGCAGAGAGCTGAATAGACCACAATCAAATAAACATAAGAATATATCTCAATCAGAAGGCATTAAAATCTATAAGCAGAGGCAACAAGAAAGTGTGTATATCCACAGCTCTTCTAGAGGCTGAACAGATCTTTGATAATCTACAGGGCGGGTGTGACATCTCAAGTGGGACTAATTTGTAGAATTCATTACAAATGTATTAAAACAAAGAGCCAAGTCAAGAGAAGTGGATGAGAAACCACAGTCAGGACGTTTGAAGTTACAAACATGGCATTCAAAGTAATTTTATGATTGCTGAAGAAAAAAGGAAAAAAGAGCTTACTAGCCATGGCTTAAGACAGTCAGGATGGAAGAAATGTTTGCAAGGCATTTGTTGCATCCTATCATCAAGTATCAACTGCTCCCCTGCATACTGCACACCTGTCTCTGCCCCAAGGTCCTTCAAAAGTTGCTCTGTTACAGTGACAACTGACAATTTTGCAACTTCATCTTTGAAGCTGGAGGGGGGCCCTGAGGAGTGCTTGCTATTTCCTGTCAAAGTTGCAAGATCATTACAAATTAAGAAGCAAAAATGACACATGTCAAATCTCAAGTTAGAAATAAACCTGTAGAGTTGCTTGTATAGCCTCTTCAAGACCACCTAAGGAGTGCATGCTCTGTACAAGCTCAAAAATTTCTTCTCCAACCTGATCTGTAGAATCATTACTAACAAAATTTTATGCATCCTGTTGTAAAGCAAGGGCAGTAAGAGCATTTTGAGCTACAAGCCAGGCTGGTGGTAGTGGTTCTGCATCCACCGTAAGTTGTCCCTCAAACAAATATCCTGAACCTACAGTTCAACACAAAAAAAAAAAAAAAAAATTAACAGAACCCTGAACATTGTTATGCTGCTTGCTCCATGCCATATTGCATTGAAAAACATTATATTAGTCCACTTGTGATATATATATTTTCGTAGAAAACAGTGTGCTTAAAACAGTATGCTTACTAACAGATAGCATTACTTGTTCCAGCCTGCATAGATGATGGTACATGTTCTCTTTATGCATCATCACCCAAAAACTCAATGGCCCTTTGAAATACACGTCTTCATATACCCTTTTTCTTCATCCTTTGTTGCAATCTTCTCGGCCTCCTGAAAAGGTTCAAGCCAGCTAACCAGAACCCCTCGTGCTGTGTATCGTGGTTTGTAAGAGAGTAGCCACTCTACAAGCAGCTCCATACATCTGCATATGAACATTGAGGAAACAGACATGAGAACCTGTTGGGTAAATTGATAATGCATCAACGTTGTAAATGTGATGATGAAAAGGTTCTAAATAATGGATGTTATAAAAATATACAAGGTACATTATACTTTTATCAACTACTAGTTAAAGGAATACCAGAAATGTTTCTGCCTGAAAAAAAAAATCATGAGGTATTTTACAACAATTAACCATCGCATGCCTAACAAAAAATTGATCATTCTGACCTTGATTATGAACATGGAACATGTCTCTGATGTTTGGTAGTTACAGAATAAAGGACCCAGGAATAGATAATATAGAAAAATTTGCATAAAAGCGTGTTAAAAAGCAAAGACTACTTCAGGAAAAGACAAGTTGCACCAAAATTTTTGTGGATCTGGTTAATGAGTTATTACACAGATAGTGAATAAAAATATACTCACTAAACGTTGTTCGGACGGTGTAGCTAAGGCATAATGATCTCGGATTAGGGCGGCGAGAGAGTAAGAAGCAGCTTCAAAGGTCTGCTTCTTTCCAAGCTGCTTCTGTAAGTCGGCGATGGCCGCCTCCATATTTCAGTGCTAATCAATCGAGGGGACAAATTGAGAGATGTCCGACCTTTCAACGAGAAACCAAGAGTTTGGTTTCGAACACTCGAATGAAGCAAAGAAATTAATTCATTTTTGCTTTTTTCTTTTTTCGCAGGTCGTTCTTTTTGTACAATGGTCGATGGGGGCAGATATCAGTTTGGGCAGGTAATTGCAAGTTTGTTTAATTTGTGTAATTCTAGTTGGTATTTGAGAGGATGTGGAAATAACCAGTTCGGCCACACGAATGTTACGGTGCAGTGTTAGGGAAACTGCTAGAGTCTACCAAAAAATCTCCTAATGCTCTTCTGAACGGAAGGGGAAACTTTCGAGAGCAGGAAGTTTCAGGAAGAAACTTGTCGGCTGGAAAGCTGCTGCCACCGCTGAAGGGCGCCGCCAAAGAAGTTTCTTCCCAAACTTCCCCGCCGAGAAAACCTAGAAATTTCCTTTAATCCCGTGGTTTCCATGTTCATATTTGTGATTCCTCGCTCTTGATCCAGTGTTTTCGTTGAGATTTGTAGAACAAATCGCGTGATCCGCTGGAAATCAGAGAAAGAATCAAGCAAGTTTAGGGACACTAAACGCCCGGCAAGGTACGTAATCGGAAGAACATCTCAAACGTGGCAAATCCGTGTCTAATACTCTACACAAGAGCTTTGCTCCAAGATCTGGCTGGAATGGGATCAATAATGTAGATTTGCATGGCAAAAAGAGATAAATCGGGAGTAGCAGCTCCTGATCATCGCTAGCAACGCCAAAAGAGCCGAAATGAACAAAGCCCTGTTGCGGCAAAGCCTTGTTGCGGGAAGCCCTGTTGCGGCAAAGCTCTGTTCCGGCAGGAGAAACTCTGTTCTGCTGTTCTGGGAAAGCTTCCTGGCTCAAAACCCTGTTTGGCGACGCCACCAGATTGCCACCAAAAAATAGACCCAAAAGTTACCTAAAAAAAACCGACACTGAAATTCACGGAAATTTCCAGGTCCCTAAGGTTACATTATGATATTTCGAGTTTTTGGCTGAAAATTGCATCATCCTTATAGAAAGTTAAGGTGTTGTGCACAAAGGTCTAAGGCCCCCTGGTTATATTTGCATGTTTTTTTTTCCATCTAAGTTTAGGTTGTTTTTAATTGGTATAAATAAAGATTTGGTATAAATAAAGATGAGTGGACTTGCTTTTATTCATGTGGATATGATGCTCGGATGACGCATGTTAGGTTGATGCCAGGACTCTTTTAGCTCTTGGCGTACCATTTGAGTTGGTCCTAAGAGAATGCCATGTATGTCCTTATGCGGTCGCTCCAAGAGCAGTTGTTCGATCTTGCACGCATAGAGCGGGCATGAACTCTATCCATATGTAGTCAAAGAGTGATGTGGAGCATGTGGGGATCTTAACATGTTAGACGAGGTCGGCCAAGGCAGCCTGGATTTTCATAGTGGCGCTTTGCATGGATGGGCATTTGGGGCCTTTCCCATCCACAAAGTATTATATAGTTTGTATGCTAAATCCACCAACTTTTGGTATATTCATCAAATCTGGTATATTGCAAAACTAATCTAGGAAGGAAAAAAAAAATTACGCCACAAAAGAACTTCTTTGTATGTGAGGTGCAAAGTAGTTTTTTTTTTTTTTTTTTTTTTTTTTTGGGTCCAACATCCATTTCTAATGTAGATACGCAAATTGTGGTCAATTTTTAGTCATGTACTCGTTGTATAAATTTTTATTGCGTTAGAAGTAAAGATGAGAGACTGCCTTCCAACTGACAAAATTTTTTTTTTTTTGGCAGGGTTCGAGTGGAGGGATACCTTTTCAACCAAAATTTTTTATAGTGAAATGACATTCGTAATTGGTTGAAAAAATTCCAAATATACCCATCAAGTTTGCAAAAAATAAAAAATACCCCTCCAAATGAAGAGCATTTTTTTGTATAAATGGTAATATAATTTTTGTTGCTCCTCAAATTCAAGAGTTGTCTTCAGGACATTAAAGTAGAATAAGATCCTTCCAACAACATCAAATTCATCTAAATTAGAATTACAAGAAATTTATCGCGGCCGCCAAGGCCGCCGCGAACATTTCTTTTGTCCTACTCAATGCAAAGGCCACCATGTGTATAAGATACTTGGTGCAAAGTTATTACTCAATGCAAAGGCCACCATGTATATAAGATACTTGGTGCAAAGTTATTAAGTGTTGAAGATACCCAATCGAAAAAAGAAGAAATATAGTTTATTAGGTCATTTCCACATGCATGCATCCAAAAACATCCTGCAATGAACACATATCCTCTACCATAATGAGGATCTACTTCAACAAATCAATCAACACACAACCTTTCTAGGTGTACATTAACATAGGTTTTTGAGATATCAAGTGGAGATGTCTGACTGTTGTTGGGGATTGTTTGTCAACTTGAAACGTTTGAAAGTTGAGCCTAGTATTAACGTCCATAGTTGATAAGGCAACCCTATTCAATAAGTTGAGTTTAGTCTTTGTCATAAGACGAAATGCATTGGATGTAAAGAAATATTTTGCATAGACATGGTTTTCAACATTTTACAATATTGAATCCATATGCTTCATAAGGAATTCAAGGGGAAATGCAAAAAGCCAAAAAGAGTTTTATGTGTAGAGTTGATCAGACACCAGCCAGGTGAGGCTCCAACACAATCAGGAAGATTGACACTCGAATTTGACCACAACTTATGGGACTATGGAATTAATCAACAAGGATTCTATGTTCACAAAAAGAGACATCCAAGAAAGAAAAATACCATGTTTTTCTTTTCCATCTGTGGCGTCGAAGAAGGTGGTCTATTAATAGATTCTTTTGGGGTAAATGAGCTTCAGCTCTCATTTTTGAATCAAAAATAAGAAATTGATGCCATAAAGATTTTGCAGCTCCCATGGCCTTTTTAAAGCATGTTCATTATTCATTGATTTTGATCATCGCCTCAAATTAGAGGCATGTTGGTAATTTTGAAGTATTCAAAGGCCAATATCAAGAAATGCATGGTTATTTATATAAGGATTTTCCTATTTCTTTGATGCTCCTTCTTTTTGTGTCTTGTTATACCCTAATCTCAAAAATATGGCATCCCTAATAGAGGGCTACTTTTTGAACTCGTAAAAGGCTCTATAGTCTAAATTAAAAGAATCATTATACAATAAGTGACAAACAATAATACAATGTTAAGTGAAGTCCAAATGAAAAGAATCATTGTACAATAAGTGGCGCATAATAATATAATGCTAAGTGAAGCAATACAATCTCATGAATTAGAGAATTAAACGTTCCAAACAGGTATGCTATAAATGCCTACTATAAATAAATCACCAAAAGTGCAAAAACAGGGTATGAAAATTAGGAAAAAATGTCGGAAATTCCTTCATCTACACCATCGCCCCTCCACCAAGAATACACCAGTTTTTCCCTTTGATGTGTATTGCGACCAGATAATTGTCGGAGCTCTCGATGTCGTGACTTTCCTCGTTAGTTGCTGCACAGCACGAGAATCGCCCTTGGTTAGGAGGAAGAGGAGCATCAGAGTGCTTTTTCCTGCATGAATGGGGCTGTACAAATCATTGTTGGATTTGCTGCCAGTATTCGAAGTGAAAGACGAAGAATTGGGTCTGGAATGTGCGGTTTGTTTGAGCGAATTTAGAACATGGGAACAGGGCAGGATTTTGCCAAATTGCAGCTATAGCTTCCACACTCAATGCATTCACGCATGGTTTGAGTCTCATGCTACTTGCCCTTTGTGCCGGTGTAATGTTTCAGTGGATAAATCAGAGGAAAAGCCTCTCAATTCCGACACCTGCAGCTGTGCAGAAGACTCCTATGTCGCAGCAGAGGTAAAATACCTGGTTGTAGTTGTCCCGAGCTAGAGGCTCTAGCTCAATGCGAAACGCGTCGCGACCAAAATATCCTTCTTTATTTCCCATAGCTCCTGATCTAAAAGCTTAGATTCCCAGCTCAAATTCTAGCGCTTGAAATCGCTCTATCTGTCAGGTTATTCACATGGTCGTGGTTTAAGCATCCACGCCACAGTCGGAGTTACAAATGAACAAACCAAGGTGGCCTTAGGAGCTCTGTGTCAAATCTCTGCTTGTTGCCGAATTCGAGCTTCATAAGAGTTTCATCCTTTGAATCCAAGCTCCATAAGTTGTACTGGAGGAAGAACAGGGGCACGCCTTCAGATCTGTTTTTGATCCGCCATAATGCATCAGAAAGCTAAAATCAATGCAATAAATGCCATCAATGCAACGTGTCATGGCCTCCTAATTTTTAAGGAACAAAATAGAGGAGAACAGAAATAGACACTGCATTAGATAGGAAGGAAAAATCATAAGTTATGCTCATTTACATTCTTTTTTTAACACGTTTTTAAATACACTAATTAGTGATGATTCTAACTCCATTTTAATCAATTCCGTTGGATAGGCTCTTAATCTCACCTATAAGTTTCATGAAGGGTACTTTTTCAGTTGATTGATTATAAAGAAGTTATTGCCATTTGAGCCAAATACCTTGTTTCTAGGAGTATTTTAGAATATCTCTAAACTTGAGGGGTATATTTGACATTTTTCCTTGATAGAGTATCCTCTTCTCTGTTATACACTCACCATCTTCATTAGAGATTGTTGGATTTCCTAACGAATCTTATCTATTTTTTAGTTGCTCGAAGGGGCAAATCCTTTTCTGATAGTGTAACATTGCGGGCTAGGAATATCCTCTAGATTTGCATGTCAAGGACAGGTCGCATGGTGTACGCAATATTTTTGAACCACCGTTCTCATTTTTTTGCTTCATGGGGGCTAGGAATATCCTCTAGATTTTCAAGTTAGGGACAGGTCATATGGTGTACACAATAATTTTGAACCATCGTTCTCTTTATTTTTGGTTCATCTATTCTTAGTTTTTTACCCCTACGACAATTGAATTGGCTTGGCAGACGGACGGACATTCGTAGGTCGCCTACCTTTTGGGAATAACTGACAAGCATGGGGAAAAGAAATGTGCTTGAAATATTATGGTTTCATCCAAGTTCAAATTGTGGAGAATTCTCATTAGTAAAGATGATTCTCCTGGTGTTGCTGGTGCAGTCAATTATGCATTGTCTTCCATTTCATAAGACCACCTTTCTTGGGCTTTGCTTTATCATATACATTCGTATCCTAATGCTTCTCTCTTTCTAAAAGGGTTGCTTGTTGCTTGGGACACTGTCATGTCTCTTTTTCATATCAATCCTGAGGCTTGTCTTCAGTTGTCTACTTCATGCTGGTGGATTCCTTTGCAAGACATTCCTGAAAATGTGCCTCTAAGTGTTGTTGTTCATCCAAAGACATAACGACGATGGACAGCAGCTGGTATAAGCACTATTGCAGCTTGGTATGAGTCTGGTCATCTCATGTCATGGGAATCATTTAGAACAAAATTCTTGTTGTACAAATGGGATAGAGTAATTTGGACTCGTATTGCTGCATTGTTGCCACAGAATTCTAGCCCACGAATTGAAGTAATTGTATGGGGTCGCCATCAGGGTATCAAGCCAAGGCACTTTGTTTCTTCTGTATATAAATTGCTTCTGCATTCTGAAATCTTGCCGCTGTCTAATAGATGGCATCTTCAGGTTCCTTAGCCACAATGGAAAAGTGTTTGGACAAAAGTGTTTGGACATGGGTATGGGATAAGTTGCTTCATCCCAAAGTGGCAGTTTTGTGGTGGCAAGTGTTCCATAGATTCCTCAGAGTCAACAGGCTAGTCCATAAAATTGATAATTGAATTTCAGAGCTTTGTCCTTTATGTAAGCAAAGGGTTGAGAGTATTGAGCATTGTTCCTTCTTGTGTGAGCGGCTTCGGCAGACATGATCTTGGTTGTTAACCATATTTGCATGTCTCGATCTAGCCAGCAAGTTTTTTTTTTTTTGGAAGGATATAAGAATATATTAAACCATTAGAATGTGATCAAGCACAATGATAAGTGTGGTGCTAAGAAATGAAGAGCCCATCATGATCCACAATCTGTAGGAATGTCGACCAAATTTCCCGCTTAACTGTGCCAGACAAGCTTGAGACTTGGTAAGCCTGCCACAACTTATGCCTCAAGATCGGAACCAACCGAAAAGGGCTAAGCACTGCATTCTGAAAGACCTTCGCTCTCTGTCTTTTCCAAAGCCATAAAAGCCAAGCTCTGCATAAATGAAACGCCTGTCGCTTGGCCACTGCCCACCTGCTAGGAAGGACTCCCAAGAGAATCTTCTAACTGCATAGTGAAGTCCCAAAGAGGGCTCTCACCCAGGACCAAGCTGCCCCTACCTCTGTGCATAGGACAAAGCAGTGCTCAATGGTCTCACGTCGCCTCCCACATAAAGGGCATGTTTCCGCTACCTGAGGCTTGAACCTGTGGACTCGGACATTCACCCTGAGGCTACGGTGCAAGATCTGCCACAAAAGGGTACGGATTTTAGGAGGAGGCAATGTATTCCATGCCCACTTCCATATGGCGGGCCAGTTACTCCCTGGAAGCTTAAGCGACCACTTATCCGAAGGCGGCAACGTGTCCTGAAGCGCTAGGAGCCCATAAGCCGATGCTACAAACTAAGATGCATCAAGTCCACTATGCGACTTCCAAACGCGATTGACTTGAGAAGACAACTGCAATGGAATAGCATTGGCAATTTCGCCCAAGTCCCAGATGTCCCATCAAGGCCAAGGCCAAATCTCTCCCTAAAAACTCCCACGGGCGCTAGATGACCCTCCCAATACCAGCCACGGATAGATGTTACCCCGCAAAGAATCCATCGGGGCCGAAACACCGGGTGTAGGGAAGAGGCCAAGGGAGATGCAGAGTCTAAGGGTACCCAGAGAAAGGGCGATGAGGCTACCATACACCTGCTAGGGTCCACTGAAAAGAGAACTTTGACCACCTTCCAGGCCTTCAGGAGATCCTTAAGAAAAGGCGAAGCATGGGGGAATGGCCACAAATCCTCAAACAGAGCCCCCATTAACCGAGCCGAATAGTCTGGCTTCCTAAACACAATAGAGTGACGGGCGATCGTGGCTAACAGAGCTAAACTCGGGGATTGTTGCTCCCGCGAACAACCGCCAGATGAATTTCGACACTGTAACCTTTCAGATGCAATGATACATCAAGCATACCCAAGCCCCCTGCCTGTCTGAGATGCACACACTTCCACCAGCGACCTTCACTGTAGCCCCCTCCTCATTCCCTCCCCAAACAAAATTGCGAATAGTGTCATCCAACTCCTTAACCACACTTTCTGGCACAAGTATGCAGGAGGCTGCGTAAACATGAGTGCTACAGAGCACTGGCTTGGCTATCAGAATCCTACCAGCCATGGTGAGTTTACTTCCCCTCCACCAATTCAAATACGCTTTAAGATTCTCAGAATGTCTCCTACCAAATTGCCCTAGCATTAATGTCCAAGCCAAATGGTATTCCTAACAGTTTGGTACCGCGGTGGCGGTGTTAGAGCCTGTGGAAACCGACTCAACCACGCAGAGGAGGTTCCTCTAGTACCCATTGGCCGAGCACTTCACCGTTAAGCAAGCATCTCGAAGTTAAAGAAAAGGCATCCAAAATATTCTTGGCTGCCTGGAGATTGACTCATCCGCATGAAGAAAGAGGAATGTATCATCCGCGAAATTGACCGCAGAAAACCGCTATACCCATCATCCATGCGGAGACCTTGCACCACATTGTCAAGAATTGCCACGAAAAAGCCGTGGAGAGAGCTTCGCCACTATAGTGAATAGGAAGGGGGCCAACGGACATCCCCCCAATGCCTCGCCCCACCCAGAGAAGATTGAAGAGGTCTCACCCGACACCACACCGCCGCCCCTAGCGCACATCGCAGCCTTCATAACCGCTTCCCCAAACTAGGCCCGCACTCCAAAGGCTCAGATCATATTCGCCAAGAAATGCCACCGACACCGCCATAAGCCTTGGCAAAATCCAAATTTTAAGAAAACAAGGGGTCGCCTCATCCCACGAGCCCAATGCACTCCCTCAAAAGCAAAAGCCGACATTATGAAGAATATTCCGCTGAGGTATAAAACCGCATCGCCCGCACTAATGGCGTGAACTAGTATCGGCTTAAGCCTCTCACCAAAGCCTTAGCAATGATTTTATACACTACGCATAACAGAGTAATAGGCCTCCAGCCATTGATGGTTTTAGGATGCTTACACTTGGGTATAAGTGAAATACAACCTCAGATTCAGCAGAGGATGCATCGAAGTTATTCCCCAAAAGATCCACATACACCGCACACCACCGAAGTCCCCACCCATTCCCAAGACTTCTGAAAAACTCCCGGTATTCCATCCAACCCGTAACATTATTCCGAGCCAACAGGCGGCATGCGTCCCCCAACTCCTGCCAGCAAGTTCTACTCGCTATCTATCCTGATGCATGGCACAAATGATAAAAATGAGCTTTCCATCTTGCGTGTGGCTGGCTTTTATGGTCGATCTAGAAGAGAAGGAGACTGTTTATCTTTAACGGTATGGATACTACAGATGGGATTCTTTTTCAGCCGACACAGAATAAAATTGTTCTTCTCTTGATCAAGAGAAGAAAGTACCGATTTGGCATACTTACCTTCAGATTCATTCTTATGCATGAACAGGTGGTTGTGCTCAGTTGGATCAGTTTGTCCACTGGGGTTATAATCATGTCTTTGCATTTTATGTTGTTATAATTGTGATTAGTAAATAAAGTCCTTCAAAAAAAAAAAAAAAAAATGCCTTAAGTCTTAAAATACCCCAAGTATCTAAGACTTTTGTCTTACAGTCCAATCAAGGACGTAAAGACCCAATTAGCAATCCTAGAAAAAGGACAGGTGTAATCCTTTTTCCAGGCCAAGACTTGAGTCCAAAGAAGGTAAGAATCATAAACATATGGACATATAATAGTAATGAGCCCGCAGATTATTTAAACAACTTTTTCTTTTTCTAAAGTATGACAGAATATTATTCATGTATCCAGATGAAATAAAGCCAAAAGACAAAAGATCAACATAATATATTTCATGGGGCAATAATTCCTTAACCAAAACAAAAAACATATGTTTATAGACTGCATTGTCTGAGAATAATATATCTTAAACTAAAGCAATTAAAATCAGATCCATAAACTGTATTTTGTGCAATTTTCGTAAATAATAATAATCGCTTTTAGAGATCACCATCTTTCGTAATATGAGTTGTAGAGAATATAGCTCCCATGAAATGAACTACTAAAAGAAATCTGGAGGAGGAACTCCGTTACCCCAATAAAACCATAAGCAATTAGCCTTTGTAGGGTAAATGCCTAAGCTACCACAGGTAAGCTATGGAGTTACTCAGCAAACTGCCTTTCACCAAATTATCCTTTAGAAATAAACACATGTTAGATAGACATTACCAGATGTCTAAGTAAACAAGAAAGTATCCCAGTCTAAGTCTATTATTGGATAAACAAATCCAGATCCATATCATATCCTGCTTATGAAAGAAAATTATATCTAAGTTGTCATTGGTTTCCATATGTGTGTAACTGCTTTCACACATCCATCAGATCTTTATCCTGGTTATGTTAACATTTTCCTCATCACCATCCACCATGTTTTACAGAATCGATCTACATGTAGCTTAACTTTACCATTTCCTCAAGACATTAATGATCATTTTTATGCTGCAGAAGAACATTCTATAAACTATGAGTTAAATGTTAGTTACAAATAACCAATTAGTTGTGAGTCCTTTTACAATCTTACTTAACTTGTACCTTGTTCGACCGTCCTAAGATAAC
This sequence comes from Isoetes taiwanensis, assembly GCA_021234155.1. Lineage (NCBI taxonomy): Eukaryota > Viridiplantae > Streptophyta > Lycopodiopsida > Isoetales > Isoetaceae > Isoetes > Isoetes taiwanensis. Next base: position 21,987,147 of record JAJEKV010000005.1, read on the forward strand.
AAATAACATGTGTTTCTAACCGATCTAAGATCCAAAACAGTAATGCATCAGACCTGATTCGCATTGTTGGTCTCATTATCCAGCATGTTTTGTGCAAGGTGCTTCTCCTTTTGTTGATGTTTATTCAAAATATTCCCAACTTTGGGATCCCTGATTTCAAGATACCGAGTAGGGAGTCAGGGTGTCCAAACCACTTGGGCTTCCACGCTCATTTCCATCCTTATCTTTTCCATCGATCCGAGCTTTGGTCTTGGCAAGACCGATGGAAATCATAAATTTTCTTTCTCTTAGCAAAATTTTGCCTTTCTTCTTCCATCTTCCCGATTGTTCCCTTTGTTAAATCCTCCTTTCTTTCTACCCATTCGGTGGCAAATCAGCCTCAAAACATCATTCCGGAAATAGGCATCAGATAAGAAGAAATGAGGCTCTGCACTAAGTATTTGCCTGGATAAATACAAGAAGGAACTTCGCTAGGCATGCGAAGCGTTTGCGATTCAGCAGAAAATCCATCTGGCCATCAAGTTCACCAAGATCGTTGGTCTTCGCTGGTCTCAGGCTAACACGCTCGAAAACCGGCGGGAAAGGTAAACCCTAAATTTCTGGAAAAGCTTTAATGGTCTTGAAAATTTTAACATAAGAAATCCATGGTCATTTTCCGACCTTGTGATATACACTTAAGCACCTTAGGAACGTCCAATTAAACTCCAACAAAATTCCCTTTTTGTTAGAAGACCAAGATAATATCTCAGATTGACATACTTGATGAACAAGTTAGCATCGTTGGTCTTTGCCATTAGAAAACGGTCGGGAAATGCTAAACCTAAGTTCTTGGAAAAGCTTTAATGGTCTTATGGGTTTTAGCAATGTAAAACCCATGGTCCATCCCGACTTTATGACTTACACTTATTAAACAAAAGGAACCGTTTTAGTTAAGCTCCAACAAAAATCCTTTTTGTTAGAAAACAAAAGATAATATCATTCAAAAAAAAAAAAAACTAGCAAAAGGCACGCCAGAGGCTATAGAAAATGACGGCACAAGGAAATTAGGGCAAAGTCAATATAAATTGTATGGGAGGAGGGATAAACATGGAAAAAGGAAGCACATCATTTTATCCTAATGAGAATGCCTCCTCAGGCCTGAAGGGATGTCTCTATTAGATGCTAAAACATATCCCTTCAATAAGGATAGAAACAAATTAACAATCTTGTAAGAATTAAATGGCAGATAAAATAGGCACGTCCTTAGTAAGGGAAGTTTATCACAATTTGTTGGGGCTGAACAAAGCCATGTTGATCTCTGTGATCAATTAAAGGTGCTTGAGATGCCACAAAACTTTTAATCTTGCAACATGTAAATCAAATTTTGGAGATATAACATTGGTCAGACTCACTATTGTTGTACAATAATGATGAAAAAAGAAGATGCTTTTGTAGATAATTTTAGCTGCATTGATCACGCTTTGAGGCTTCTTAATGTCTACATTCTTTTGTTCAAATTAAACAGACCTCGTCCTGACCGTTCTAAGAAACAACCAATATAATCCAATATAATAGAAAACAAAAGGAAAGCAAATTGTCCATGAAAACCAACTCGCCTTGTAGATGAAATGAAAAGACTTGCTTTTTCCAACTTGTTTCGAAACAGGTTGAGATGGCATCGGCAACACCTTAAAACAATGTCAGATAAAAGCTTCATGTCTACAATTATCCATTGTCTGAGCTGTTGAGACTCTGTGTCCATGCACATAAGGTTGTAATTGCAACAATAACATGTTAAATGAACAGGTCTGAACATGTATACTTCATACCTCAATAGTCTTAAAATAATCACAAAATTAAATGGAAAGAATTAAAGGGACCTTCCAAGACAGACTATACATCAATAGTATAGTAAATAGAATGTTGGCCTCCAATTTTATGTAATGGGAGAATAGGCATACCCTGCAAACTAAATGAAGAAAATAGAAGAAAATAACTAAATGAAGCCCATAGTGGATTGAACACATACCAAGAATTGATTCCAGACTTTAGTGCTAAACATACATAAGTTCCAAATCTAGGAATATCATTAGAAGATTGGATGCATAACAGCCAAATTCCAATGTTCACCCTCATATTTAAGTCTTTTTTAAATGGCCAAAACATCACATTATTAGTGCATTGTTCTATCTGATTTGGCACTCAACAACATGTGGCAGTAGAACTGTTGCTAAAATGCAATCAAGTCACCTCATTCTGGGCCAGGTTCTGCCAATTCACATGAAGCTACTAGAAATTCGTGTAATTAATTAGAAATCCTATCCTTGGATAGTAACACTTCCCTGTACACCACAACAAATAGTTGTCAATAAACAAATATTCAGGCTGTGATATGAGCGTCAACATAATGTGGAGAAGCATTATTCTTTACTTCTCTGACATAGTGAACATATCACTGCCTTTATGTATTGTGAGGCCATGCATCCTGAAGGATTTGAGATACGTCTGAGGCATCCATGGGTCAATTAGGGCAAATAGAGTACCATATAGTAAGCTTTTTTATCTGTAGAGCAAAGTTGCAGCAAGAAAGTTGTCTTTGACTCTGAAGGCTTTGGGGCCACATAGAGGTGTCTCTCAGAAAGAGCAAGTTGAACAAAGAGGCAATCACCTTTTTTGAGTCTGCTTACAGCTTCAACATATTTGATGCAAGCAAGCTTCACCATAATATCCCTGCTATGTCCAGTTTTAGAAGTAGTTGAAGTTCCAAAAGAACCTCTTTTTTAGCTAGCAGAGAAAAAAAGGCCACACTTTCCGCTGCAACAACTATAGATCATAGTTGAACATCCTTTCCATGTAATGTAGCAATTTATATGATCAGAAACTATATTACTGAAAAAAGAAGTTCAGAATGTATAGCAATGGTCATCGAAACAACATGAAGCATGCCACGCCCAAGATATGCATGATGATTTACTTGGCTTCAATTGTCGCTTCTAGAAGTTTAATCTTTAATTACATGCCACCTACAATAAAACACTCGAGGCTCTACACCTACCAAGGAAACAAAGAATAAATCATCTCCTACATGAAATGCATCATGAAATGCAGGGTATATATGATCAACCTAGCTTTTGCAAGTTTTGAATATGTCATGCCGCAAATGCACATCATATTTTATCAAGCATTAATCGTGATATCGTTGTGCATGAGCACACACTCGTAAGCAAGATCATATCGAAAACAATATTCTATAATTGTGACATATCTAAACAATACCAAAGTTATGCAATATTAGCTAGAGAACCTGGAATTGTTGCAATTGATAAGAAACAAGCACTTACAAGCAAGATTGTTGCTATCTAGTGAGCTATCTAGTGAGTCGTGGTGAAGGGATGAGCAAGTGAAGGGGTCATTTGAAATGGAATGTACTAGCCTGCAACTCCAAGATAAATAAATGAAGAAACTTGCAACTTGCATCCCAGAATCAGACATCAATGGGATGGTAAAGAAAATGTAAGATGAAAAGTTCAGTGGAATAGAAACAATAAACTTCCATAAGCATGACCGGTAAGTTGACTCGAGAGAGAGGACCTGGTAAGTTGCATGCATTATTTGGTCGAGGCTCTTATGCGAGAGGTATAAGCCATGTACAAGAGAAGCCAGAAGGTGAAGGCTCCATACTTTCCATCTATGCAGATATTTAGCATTTATGCTAATGCAAAAAGTTGCATGACAAATACATGCCTATAGAACAAAATCGGCCTAATCAACAACTCAAGTGTAGGTGTAAAATTCACGAGAGCACTCACCGCAATTTATACGCTTAGAACATACCTCAAGCAAATGTGAGCTCGTTTACAAAAGCAACTCCAATTCTTCCAACTTTTCAAGACAGTTACCTTTCCAAAACTATAACAGAGAATTGTGCAAAAGGGGAAGAAAGGAGGAATTAAATCCAGGAATCCACTAGACTTTTCAGTACAAGAACCTGGCAAAACCAAAATCTGTCCATGTCATTCTTTTTGGAATTAAAGTAAGGAAATTGAAGGCGTAATTAGGAAATGTAAGTCACGGGTTGCCTAGCCGGACATAAGCACATCATATAAGGCGATTTTATAATGAACTAGCTATATTAACCGGGCATAGAAGGGCAACTTTAAAAGCAAGTTTGGCATGGCCTCGCGAAGATATCGCAAAGCGCCGGGTAGTGGCTTTGCATCGCTGGCAAAGATGGCAAAGCATGACCACTGCCATCTCCACAAAGTTCTCGCTTTTATGGGAAGATATCGAAGAGATAACAGAGACAGTACCACCATTAGGCTATGTTACTACAACAATTCTTGTGTTTACACGCAAAGGGCATGGTTTTAATACGCATCAGGGTGCAAAAAGTACGGATTCACATGGAAGACTCAAGTTTCAGTTCCAGTCCTTTGTGAGACCTGGATATGCCTTCATGTAACTAGCTTCTAACACTAACAAGTGCAAATTGTTTTCATACATCTACTTTGGCAGACCCTATATGCTACCAAAATCTTTTATAATAAAAAGGACTGAACACATGTTACGGAGGTCTCAGAATTCTTTTCTTCACATGAAAATGTGTATGAAAGTAGCTCTCATGGCTCTTCAAACTGGGAAGGTCTAAAGAACATTCTGACCATTTAGTAGAAATTTTGAAGTTGCCCCATCCATGGGTGTTTCAGAGATGTGAAAACGGTTTCCCTGTGGATATTCAATTATTGCCTGTTTGAGAAAGTGTCAGTTCCTTGCTATTCCTCTACCAATAAAGGTGGAAGGTGTGATCTAGGTTTGAGAGCAGAAATATTCTTTATGCCTCATAGAACACTAAGAATCATAAATTGCTGTCCATATCTGGCTGATTTCACACCTAACTAAACCAACATCAGACTAATAAATGCCATAAGGTTTTGGAGATCGATGGTTTGGTGCACAATGCTAATGCATTTTCTCAGCTATGAGCTGATCTGAGCTGGTCCACCAAGCAACACTGATAATGCCCGTAGCTTCTCAAACTTTTCTCATTTTTATATTTTACGCTGAAGAATGAACTGAGATTGATTTTTGCAGGTTTCAATGCTGTACTGGCGATGGCAGATTATTAATCATGAACTCTGTTTCACAATGTGATTGGCAGATGAGCTCTCATGAGTTCTATTTGATTTTCTTACTTTTTACTCCTATAATAGCTATCCGTTCCATGAATAGACACTGAAGTGAACAGCCGATGGCAGTTCCGACAACTAGGATATGAGCTTTGTCTACGGTGAGACATCTAGAGACATTGCACTGAGCAACAGAACTTATCTGCTAACAGTCATTTTCCCCTGTTTTTGGCAGAGTATAGGGTGAAGTCGCTATGAATATGTCAATGAAATACCATGGTGCTCCCCTTCTCTGACTATCCAATAAATTATAAAGGAGCTTCTCCTGCTTCAACATTTAAACGGACCGATCTAATTCTAGGCAAAAACAGAGAACAAAGAATCAAGAAAAGAAAAGAATCAATACCTTGCTAGAAGTAATAGACGGAGGAGCCTGGCGTTGAAATCGTCTTTCTCTGATTAACAAACCTGGCAGACCAGAAAAACCAATAACGGCAACTACAAAATACTTTACCTTGGATCAAAGAAGAAAAGAAAGCTTCCTATGGAGGAAGACAGAGAATACCAAGCACCGGGCAAGAAACATGACAGATGTTTCTCCTTTGTTTGTTTCTAGAGACGCTAAAAACGCGAATTCAGAAACATGCAGAGAAGAAATCAACAGGTCGGTCGCTTTGTCAGTTGCTAGGGTGAATCAACAGGTTTGTCAGATAAGAAAATTTGGCCTTGGGTTTTGAACGGGATGATGGATCTACATATCGGATTTAGCTCACGATTTAGCTTCTAATTATGGTGAAAGTGAGATGTATTTGCCAATCAACACGGAGACATAAAAGGATTAGAACCGTAATGCAGCAAGCAAAGTTTAGCCATCACGCCCAAGATGTATACAAAGACACAAACATGGAGCCGAGACGCGAGGCTCCATGCTCGAGCCAGTACGAGGCATACCTTTCCGCTCTTGCCTTTGCGTGCCATCGCTAAGACCTCGGGTTGCACCTCCTCCCATCTCCGTTCATATTTTTTTTGGCATTTTTGAATTTCCCCAGCCCTTGATTTCTAAAATTTAGAATCTAACGATGAAAGTTAATGCCACGTCAGTGTTTGCTGAGTTGGAGGTGCTACGTGGATAGTCTAGAATTGCAAGAAGGGGTGCACGCTTGGTTAGGGCCGGGCGTAAAAAAAAAAAAAAAAAATTTCAAACTTGAGACCCTAGTGTGTAAGACTAACGTGATAACCAACTACACCATGAAAGCAATATCAAAATTAGTGGCTATAAAAAGTAAATTAATAGCCCTTTCTATTGTACTTGTGGCAAAAACACATCGGACTATTTGTCTACAAAAATAAGCAATGTTTTTTGTGTACATTGTTTTGAAGGCTCTACCCCCAATTGAGAATACATCCTCCCATAAAGTAAAGTAAAAAGCCCTAGTGTGGAATTTTAACGTCCACAGAAAGCAAGTTGTAGCTTATGGGACATTTTATAGCATGCCCAGATGGGTCCTGCCACCTTAGCATTATGCCACCCATTCTATATGTAATAATATTCAACATATTTCTACATTAGCCAATGACAACATGCAGGTTAAACAAGGCAGCCAAGTGGCATGTGTGCACTGATGCCATGTGACAGTTTTGCATTTACGTCAGTCGCGAGCATGCACATAGTTTTACGGACTATATATGGAGCATCTAGTTTTACCAAACCATTCCGGTTCAACGCCAATCTTGACTAAAGCGTGTGAACTGCTCTTGTAATGTTGTACCCATTCTATATAAATAAAGATTTTATTTTTTTTTTTTTTTTTTCAATTTGGTGTCGTTTTGGCTTCGGCCTTGGCAATATTGCGGTAAATATACTATACATATATATGCATGTACACAACATACATAAGCATACACATATCCAAGATATTTGAGTATGGAATGGATTCGAACCTCTAACCTCTTTATCACAGGCAAATATTTTACCATTCTAAATATTACAATATTATATATGAAGCAGATAGATTTGTTACATGTAGAATGGGTGGCATGATGACAAGGTATTTATTTGTGACAAGAGGTTAGAGTTTTGAATTCATTCTATTCTCGAATATCTTGTCTTGTATATATATATCTGTATATTGTGTATGTGCATACATACCTATATTTATGAACTTGCTTGCACATTAGTTTTTAAAAAAGCGGCTTCGTTATAACCATATACCCTTCTGCTATTGGCTTGTGGTCATAGGATAATCTAACATGTCATAGCATAATCTAACATCTTTAAACGAGAATCCCTCGGTGCATTAGCATCTTGTTTCTAGAGTGAATTAACATAAGGTCTACAGTGGCAACTTATATGTCCGTGTTCCATTCGATTTTGTTACATGACTCTTAAGAGTCCAATGAAATGTGATAAATATTTCATTTCATATATTAATTAGATATCCTACAGAGTTGTATAATGAGTGAAATTCAAACTCATGAAAGTTAAATGAGAAAGTCGGTTTACAATTAGGTGTCCAAGTATGCAATGTTTATGTATTTCCTCTTATCAGTGCGGTAAGAATGCTTGATTGCAGTATTACAAAGCATTATGACTAGAAGTGTAAAAGAACATTAAATACTTAGAAGGCAAAGAATAAATATCATGGAAAACAAAGAATAAATACTTTATGATAAAGAATGGCTTTTTTGATGTATAAATTTTTTTAAAGCCTCAAAATAGCTTTATCTTTTATTTAGTGACATCTTCACAGGATTGATCTTCCCACAGAATCACCAAACCTCCCCGATCAGGTTCCATTCTGAAGATCTCGTTTCGGGATACCTGACATTGTTAGGTACTTTCCAGAGGGCTGTTAGTCCATTGGACTTATCCAAGACGTTCAAAAATCCATTTTATTTGGAATCACAATGGATAAATACCTCCAAAAAAATCACTAAGCTATTATTCCACCACAGGAATCATAAAGATTTTATCCCTGTCGATAGTAACACCCACCATAATATTCTCCCTCGTGGAATCTCCAGCATACTCCACCAGACAAAATAACCCATCATTTATTCCGCTAGAAGGAATCACTTGCTTCTCGATTCCTGGGAAAGGAATCATTACGTTGTAATTCTCTAGGAAGGAATCAACCCACAACATGGAAACCTAGACATCAATCGACACCCGCCATATATTGGGCATGCCATCTTGACCGTTCGCTCGACAAGGTAATCACAGCCGTTGATCCCGGGATTCTCACCCATGGAATCACCACATAAACATTCCCCCAAAGGGATATCCACTGGCATTATCTCTGCCCATGGGATCACGCGTCTATGTGTGTTTCTTACGAGGCTTATCACTTCATTATATATTCCGTGATCGTTGAATCATCGAACTCTACCCTCTCATGTCTGCCACGTATTAATATCCTGCCATCTGGTAATGACCAGTTGACGGCTCCAAAAGCGTCATCTATTTTGCATGCTTTGCTTTTAGATTTTCAGGGCAAACACAATTGAATGAATATGTTCTTGACATCCAGCCACCAATACCAGTCTATGGAATCAACCTACCCTGGTTAGACGGCTAAGATGACAATTTGAATCTGTTCTTTTAGGAGGGCGGCTGGGAGATGAGGCAAGCAGAGAGGTAGAAGCAATACATAAGTTGTTCATTGTGTCAGTATCCAAGTCAGGAAGCCAAGGCTTGCACCAAGTATCAGTATCCAAGTGTCATTGTGTCAGTATCCAAGTGATGATGATGGCACGAGCCAGGCTTGCACCCCAAGTAATGGCCTTCCTCTTAACATTTTACCATCAAGGGGCAAAAAACAACATGGACGAACGTCAGATGCTTCTGACGTTCGTCCATGTTGTTTTTACTAGTAAACAATAAAAATATTAATAAAAAAACCATGTAATAATATAATAAATATAAATATCCATGTTTTTTTTTAGATTTTATCAAATGTTTCTTTCTAAGATTTAGATTCATACAACGTTTATGATATTTAGAAAGCATTTGATTGAAGGGTGCCTGAACCCGATACATCTAGTCCTCTCCATTTGAAATGGAGTCGACCAGTACCACGCAACCTTTCAAATCTTTTGTAATCTATGAAGATTGAAACTTCTGTTCTAAGGTGCATAAACCCGATACATCTAGTCTTCTCCATTCGGGATGGAGCCGACCAGTACCTTGATCATGCATCCCTCAAGTTTTTAACATACTTTCAAGATTCAATCTTCTAATCTATTAGCATTTGGAGGTGTTTAACTCTAAAACCACAAAGATTAACAAACTAGCCGAGATCTTTCCTTATGAAGACCCACGGGCGCAAAAAAATCCGAAAGAAATGAGACAAAATAACAATGGAATGGAAAAAATAACCCGGGCGGTTCCCGCCATATTTAACGTCGTTTATCGACGTCTGTGTAACGTCGTTCAACGACGCCAAGCCGACGTGGCTTGACACCCAGGCATGCCACGTCAGCTCGGGGCATCGGATGCCGCCTCATATGACACGTCAGTTACCAGCTCGGACGTCATTTAACGACGTGTAACTGATGTGGCTTGACACCCAGGCATGCCACGTCAGATAGGGGGCGTCAGATGCCCCCTCAGATGCCACGTCAGATGATCAAGACGTCGTTCAACGACGTCAAATGATCATAACATCGTTAAACGACGAACTGTGCTTGTGTGTCCAACATGCATGTCGTGGCATGGTGTTGGTGCCAAATACGAACCCTAACACTAACCCTAACCCTAACCCTAACCCTACATCCACGTTATAAGTGGATCCATCAGTAGCTGCTGTTATTCTTATCTTTTGAGTGTTCTTGCCTATCTTGCTATAATGGTCCGTGATTTAAAGACCACCTTAGCGATATGTTCCTTCTAGCGGTAATCCTCCTCCTCCTCCTCCTCCTCCTCCTCCTCCTCCTCCTCCTCCTCCTCCTCCTCGGGAAGACACCTCCAAAGAACCCCCTGCTTCTCCCGCTGAGAACCCTCCCTTCACCATCGTGGCAAAGATGAGTGAAAAGGAGCTTCTGATTGCATTAACATCTGGCGTTCCCTGCGGGGAACGACTGGTAGAATGGCTCACCGAGCCAAACAAAGAAAAAGAGCGTTAATGGTGCGGATAATGATGCAAATGGTTGCATCAAAGCATCACGCCCCGAGGATGGACATAAGTAATGTATAAGCTTTTTTATGAATGGAAACAATCGTTTTTTTATTTATTTGTGTTATTTGTATTGTATGTTGTTTTACGTTATGTTAAACAAGCACAAGTTTCTGTTATGTCATTTGCCATTATCGAAGCGGATGTGATCGATTTAAGCGAACGAACCGGACCTTACCTTTGCTGACCGCGGCGTCGTTTATCGGCGATCGACGCAGCGGGCGTGTCCGGAACGCTGGCGGCGTGTCGGCTTGTCCCCAGCGGCCGTGCCACCACGGGCATGGTGGGCGGCTCATCTTTGCTCGATGTCGATAAACGGCGTCCCTACGGCGTGTCTAGAACGCGGCGTGCCTGGCTTGGCAGCGGCACCATGCCACAGCGGGCGACCGCGTCGCGTCGGCTCACGCATGTCGTCGTTTATCGGCGACAGCGGGCGTGTCGACACGGTGGCGTGCCGGCTTGTCCCCAAAGACCGTGCCCGCAGCATGGTGGGCGGCTTCGGCTTTGCTCGGCGTCGATGAGCGGCGTCCCTCGGCGATGTCTGGAGCGGCGTGCGGCGGCAGCAACATCACCATACCCGGGCGGCGCGTCCGCGTCACTCGCGCATGTCGTCGTTTATCGACGCGACAGCGGACGTGTCGGTTTCGGCGGCGTGCGGCTTGTCCCGGACCGTGCCACGGGCATGGTGGAGCGGCTTCGGCTTTGCTCGGCGTCGATAAAGCGGCGTCACCGGCGATGTCTGAACCGCAGCGTGCGGCTTAACAGCGGGACCATGCCCACGCCCGCCGCCAGCGACCGCGTCGGTCACGTACTTTGTCGATAAACGACGTCTCAACGCCGTTGAACGACGTTGAGGTTGTTGAACGACGTTGGCGTCGTTCTTCGACGATGTGACGTCGTTGTTCAACGTCTGGACGTCGTTGAAGGTCGACTGTGCCTTGTAGTGATGCCACCACGAAGGGTGGCCAATCCAGCAACAAGATGATATCACACAATGCCAATATACACAACAAATGCATCAGAAATGAAGGTTCTACCCCGGGCTCAGACTCAAGGGGATCAACTGACGGTCAGGGCCTCTAGATAACGATAGACGGAATCATGAAGATGGCATTGGCTAGCATAGAACAATGGCTAGAATAGTCCACCCCATCCGCCCCTCCTGTGCACACTCTGTAAATAGGCTGAAACATGCTATGGCGTAATTGTAGCCTTTTGGAGACGTAATCCCATGGAATCACCCTATGAGACTACTCCATGTTGTATCTCCCCAGTCCGATGAGGCAGGAATGGGACAAGTCCATTCCCGAAGCACCACGGTTCTATGGGTGGCTAGAGGATCGTGGCACCACGGGAGTCCATGCATCCATACCCAACTTACCCCCCTAAATCGATAGGTCAGCTCACCGCACCTAGTGAGCCCAGGACATCCCACCTAACGGTGCCTGCGATCCAAGGGGTGTCAGACCCATATCTGGCCCACACACAATGACCGGCTATAAGCCTAGCACGCTATAGGAGCCCTAGTAGCCATGCTCAGCAAGGCTCCACCTCCACTTCACCATGGTGTCCGTTTTCTGGTGCTCAATCACACTATAATCTCTCCAGCCAGGTGGGCTCTTGTACACAGGCCGCATCTAATAGGTTTCAAGGGATTCTACTAGGAGCATATCTATTACTAGATGGCCTTTAGGTCTCTATCCCCCCTTAATTCCCATAATACAGGAGGAACAAAAGAAAAGCATCTACTATACATTCATCCATAATTTGATCAAAGGATAAAATGGAGACTAATCGCATGTCTACCACACAAGGGTTGGTTAGAAGATCAACTTATCTAGGAACTAACCTGTGTCTTGGCTTGATCCATTATCCCAAAGGTTTTCCAAGGTTGGCTGGTTGGACAGGTATGAACAAGCAGCTGCTCCTTCTCCAATTCTCCCAAACCGATTTGGGGCAGAATTAGGTTGGAGACCCACTTGATTACTTCCCAAATAGGTACATAGCCTGGGCCAATCGAGTTAGTCCAGGTGGCTTTATCCCATTGGTCAATTTATTCTAAAACAGCTTAATTAACTGGTATATTAGCATAGCTAACTTAAACGCTTTAAGTTTACTCCACAATGGTCCCAAAGTACCCATAGTGACGTGTCATTATTTATACATATACCATATAAATACGTGGAATGTCACATCTATCGTTTCTTGAGTACTAAAGAAGAGGTGCTTTTCTATCCCAAACTTCTCAGAGACCTCATCGTAATCACAAGCCTTGAACAATTTATCTAAAGCACCTCTACACACTTGCTATCAGAGCTTGCAACTGGTTTTGGAGCAGTCATGAATTTTTGAGGGCGTACTGGAACTAAGACTTTGTATATCTTTTCCAGATCTGGATATCTAGTTTGGAAGATTAAGATGGAGCTAGTTTTACAGAGCGAATGACTCTTTGGAATTGTGACTGGGAAAAATCTTCTGTCGTCTCAACTGATTGATGATGCTCGTGCTCTTATTCAAAACGATGACGAATATGATGTTTGGGTTAAGAATTCAAATGACTAGAAAGAGAAGGATCAAACAGCTTGCGCGCTTATTCTTTCTGCTTTAAAAAGAATTATTTTAATGGATGCTAAAGAATTTTCTACTTCAAGTGAAGCTTGGAAGTATTTTGATAAAAATTATATGAAGAAAATCATGCATGGAGTGTTTGGTCTCTCCAAGGATCTTACAACCTTGCAGTATCATATGAATGATTTATATGATGAGCATGATGATAAGTCTAAAGCACTTCTTGAAACATTGTTTGCCGCTGGTGCTAGCATACCACCTGATCAACATGTTGTTTATTTTCCAGTATGCCAAAAGAGCTTCAAACACTTACAATAGTACTGGCCAATAAAAAGTTTGTGATTTTAGATCGAGCTTGTGAATTCCTAAAAGATGGTATTAGAAATTTTAAAAGACAACTTCGTCAAGAAGAGCAGGAACTACTGGTTAATAATAAGAAATGGGGCTGTGAAGATGATAAAGCTCTTATTATTGAGATATAACATAGCCAAGGTCGATGTAGAGGTCGGAATGGTCGTCGTGGAGGTGCTAGTCAACAATTAGTTCGGCCTGAAATGAAGGCAGTTGTCTGGACTTATTATAAGAAGCCAAATCATGTTGAAGCCATTCCTTTCTAAATTCGGCATGCATCAGACCATGGAATAAACCCTAAAACCCTATAGCTTTGCCCACATGCCATGTCATGTCATCATTTCTAAGTATTTTCATATTACAGCCCACTAACCATTGCAAATCGTACATGTTATAAATATACTTGAACCTTAAATTGCAAACATTATAGAATGAACTTCCATAATCCGATGGTGATCTTTAACGCTCCCTTATTCTAGTGCAAAGATCTCAGAAAAAGCTTCAATCTAGATGTTAAGCATGTAAATGGCACAAACAGTTGCACTTAGTATTTACGTTAACATTTAATTTGCGTGAGTTACTCAAATATCTATTTGTTTGCACCGGCTCGGTTCTCTGCTTCAAAGAATCGCGGCTGCGTTCCTCCTGAGCTTAGGACGTATAACGCGACGCGAGCTCACATCGAATTAATCGCGACTGCGATCTTGTGGAGGTAAATCCGATAGGAAAGTGTTTTTTAAATGGTCAGAGAAAATAGTTAGAGCTGAAGAAGGTTTGTTAGATTAGAGGAAGATTCTAGTTAGATTTGAAGGATTCTAGATATTTACCAAAATGGTCCAGAGGATCGCCTTCGCGATCTTCTTGACATATTATACTTGCTGAACTCATAAAATAATACTTGCTGGGCCCTCTGTGTCTTTTCCCTGTTAGTTTCTTACCAATGTGGTCCAGAGGATCGTCTTCGCGATCTTCTTGAGGTATTATGTCGTCTCTTCAGGGTGCACTCATAAAATAATACCTGTTGGGCCATTGAATAATTTGCATTATTTTCTTACTAATGAGGTCCAGAGGATCGCCTTTGCGATGTTGACGATCAATGTTGACCTTTTCTTAGGATGGAATCTCTACAGTCTTTCTACTTGTTGGGGAAGAAGGTGGCTGAAGGCAGAGTGCATAACTTCAAAAACCACCACAACGTTCCTGTGCCAGACGATTTGATAGTAGTTTCTGTTGTAGTTGTCTTGGATGGGCAGATACCACTGCCGTTCCCAGAACCGGAATTGAACAAGCTAGGGGAAGCAATCGGTAGCTTCGTTCTTTGGTCCAAAAGCGACCTTGAGAATGAAAACCAAGCAGCACCCGATGTTAGCACACCACCTGGTCAGATCGAACGGATAAATTGGCAAGTCCGAGAAAAGGGTTGTGAAGAAAACAGTAAACCAATTGAAGTGCAGGGGATTTGCAGAGATAAACTAGTGGAAAAGACATGCGCGTTACTGCACGAGTGCTGCAACCTGCCTTATGCTTCCGGTGTCATCGTCTTCGCAGATCCAAACGATACCGTGTCTGACATGAAGTTGGGTGAAACATGGATAGGGGTTTCTGTTATGAATTTGTTGCCCATGCCCGAAAATATTGCTATGCGCTGTCAGGCTTGTGCAGAAATGCCACAAGTGCATGACTTGGTAAGATGGCCAATAGCATTGGTCCTAGTAGACAGTATTCCAGTTTCAACTCTAGTTTCGGCCGTGAAGGAGACAGAGGTCGAGAAAGAAGCTTATGCCATCAGGCCGGAGGCTGAAATACCAAAGAAAAGACAGTACCACATGGTAAACAGGAGGGCGAGACCACGCTCTGCCCCAAACAAATGTGAAAGGAAAACCACACCTGACGCTATCTTGCAGTTCAGGTCCTCGCTGTGCTCTTGAAGAGATGTTGTGCTAATTTCATAGTTAAAGAGGTATCCTCCATGAGGACCTTTTACTGGAACATGAAAAGCTCGAAACGTACAACTTTTGCGTACAACATGCTAGATCTTTGTTCAGAGAATGGAAGTGTGACAAAGCTAATGCTGAACAACAAGCAAGTCTGTGTGAAGGCATGGCATAGTGCTTACGGTATACCAGTTTCTACATTTTACAAATGGAGGAAGCTATTTTTGAGCGGTCACAGGATTGCGGAGCACGGAAACTCCAGATCCAAGAAGACAAGATCTCATACACTGGCCGGAAGTGCTGTGCTATCTATGTACATAGATGAAAATGCTGAAACTATGCCACACCGCTCAAAGGTTACGAGTGGGGGCACTAGAGAAAATGTGAAGAGATTACCTTCCATCTTGACTAAAAAGGACATACATCAAGAGGTAGATATTACCGTGCACGAGATGACAGGAAAACATGTTTCTCCGTCATCCTTCTTGTCAACGTGGAAGGAGAACCACTCGGAGGTAGCAATCGCTAAAAGGATAACATTCTCTGTATTGTGATAAAGGAGAAGCTTGCCAAGACTAGAGATCCAAGAGAAAGAAGAGAGCTTGCCGTGGAAAGGAAATCTCACATGACAGCCCAACTTTCCTGCAGGAGTCTCTACTGGTCATGGGGAGCTTTGTCTCATCGATCTCCTGAACATGCCTTAACCATTATACATGATAAAATGGATCAGAATAAGACCATGGTTCCTCGTCTAGAGAAGCTAGCAAAGTCTGTATGGAGGGGTGAACAATTGAAGGTGAGTGTTACTGGTGCTCTCATGCACGGGCATGGTGTAGGTGCCTTGGGCCACTTCTCGCTGGACTTCTGGCCTGATGATTCGAATTTTCATGTGGGATCTTTAAATCATACCTTGAAAACACTAGAGAATCAATCTGAGGACAATTGGGGACATTTGAGAAATACAGATCATCCAGGAAGCTGCTGGGGTGGAGCAATTTTGAACAAGGATGCCCTCAGGACAAAAATGGTCAATGGCACTAGAGATGATTTTATGCCTCCTATCAAGGGCCCTATGGTACCGAAGAAGTTGCCTAGGAGGCTTTACTTGCAGCTAGACAATTGCTCAGGTCAAAACAAGAACAGTTATCTTTTCTCTTACTTGTCATACTTGGTCTGGTTAGGTGTCTTCGATCATGTGCAGCTGGGATTCATGATGGTTGGACACACCCACGATGACATAGATGCCCTCTTTGGAAACTACTCTACTCTATTGAGAAGATCAGATGCATTGACTATTCCAGAGCTTATGCAACTCTTCAGGCAGTGTAGTTCAAAGTCTCCTTCACCCTACCTTGTGTCAGAGGTTCCCAACTGGAAAGAATTCGTGAAAGGTTTTATCCCTGATAAGAAGGACCGTTTATGTGGTCATTTGGAACCTCTACTCTTCAAGTTCTGCATGAAGGATGGATGGCCACTAATGTTCTACAAGATGAGGCCAGGGCATAGGGAGTGGCTACCTGAAAAGGGAATCAAAATGTGGAAGGAGGATGCCCAAGGTTTACCTATGATTCCGAGAGGGTCACCTAAGGTCGTGCAGCCATATGAGAGCTTGAAAGATATAGGTGCATTGAGAGCTTCTATTGCCAAGTACATGATGCACTGGGCAGCTATTTCTAGAGCCGGCGATAACTCATGGTCTAACACATATATGAATGAAGTTATTGACTACTGGTCCACCTTGTTGCGAGTGCTTGGGGACGTTCAGCCCGGTAGAGCTGTCATTCAGGATTTTTGGCCCAGCACGAGACAAATTGCATTGGAAGAACCCGATAACGTGTTGGTGGATGAGCACATTGGTGCATCTCATTATGTCGGGCCTTTCTCTGGTAGACCCAAGAACCCAGTTGAGATATTCGACCCCTACCAAGATGTCAAGAAAGGAATGCTCTTGCTGATCAGGCCACATAATAACTGCCCGACGTGGATGGCCTTTGCCGAAGAGGACCCAGTAGAGGACCTTAATCTCCCTCACTATGAAGAGGTGTTTGTCTCTTGGTTTGAGCCTGTTGCCAGAAAGGGTACCTCATATGCAATGCCGTATAGGGATTGCTGGAGCAAGAATTGGAGACCCAATCCTAATGATCCGCCACGCTACCAACATTTGAAAACAATAGACTACGGTTGGGCGGTAGAGACGAAGCCATTGTTAGTGGTGATAGGGTGGGGGCTCAGTTGCAAGAATTAGTGTCTAAAGAAGCTAACGAGGATGATAAGAACTCTTGAGGTATGCAATGTTCTTTTACATGATTACTATAGCATATATAATATGCAAGGTACAATAGACTATTTATTATTCATTACGTCTTACATTTTTCATCTTAACACAAGAGCTCTTACACTATACAATGTTGAACAGGTGATTCATTCATCATCAATAGTTGTAGTAGTGATCCCTGATATCTCATAGCTATGGCGCTCAGGAAGCCAAATCAGATGGATCATAACACGAATTGGCTCAGGGCAACGAATCTCAGCGCCCAAAGCTTTTCTTCACAGGTAGGGATCAAGAAGAATACCCCTGTCCAGGCAACCAACAAAATCAGAGTGGCTCATTGAGGTGAACTGATGAAGGCGAAAAATCCATGGGAGATGAATGAACTTTAGCCCCGAAGTGAGAAGCTTTTATAGCGAAGTAGAATTATTGAGGTGAATTATTGGGGTAGACTTTACCGCCATTATTGCGTGTGTATAAGGCTGTTGTATACATACAAGTATAATACATCTTTCGTATGGATATGTGTATGCTTTTAAAACATGTTTTGTGGATTATAATATGGTAGAAGTTTTTGTGCTTCAGTAATTCAGGTGTGATTGAAAAGCTTGCAGATATAGTGGAAGTCGAAGAGCACACCCCTACACTACACTCAGGTATGATACATCAAACAATATTCATTGTGCTATTACATCCTTACATAGTTTATAGGTGCTCATACCATTATTATATCATAAACAGATACAGTAGTCATCACTGATAACATTGATTCACTCATCATCAACACCAAAGCTCGTGATGCTATTCAGCTCATAGATCTCTTGATCAGGAAGCCAGTAAATGTGGACCACAACACGAGTGAGTTTCTTGCAAGCACTAGCAGGACCATCAGCTTTAGATTGGAGCCATGGATCAAGATTAACACCATTTCTAGCGCATTCATTCAGATCGTTGTAGCTCAAGTAGCACTTGAAAAATCGGATGTGCTCTGGACGAGGCATCGAGGAAGCCATGGAAGATGAATGATCTCTACCCCCGACTCGAGCTGTTTTTATAGTGAAGTAAAATTATTGATGTGAATTATTGGTGTAGAATGTAGGGCCATTATTGGGCTTCTATACGTATTGTGTACACGTACAAGTATAACACATAATTTGTATGTATATGTGTATGTTAATTACCTCATGTTTGTTGGGCTCGAGAACTAGGTGAAAGTATTCGTGCTTGAGCAAATAAGGTGTGCTTAAAATTCTCAAAAATGCGTTATTTTATCCAATTCTTGCACTGCGACTCGCATGACACCAACAAAGCGCCCGATGGCTTCTCATTCATCTCAGCAGATTTCTACAATAGTGGACAGTGGATAGCTGCACACATGCGAACTACCCACGAAAAATAAAGGGAAAATCCAATTATATCATTTGGACCCCAAAAACAAATACAATGCTAATAGATGAGTGGCTGATGTACCTGCCGAAAGCTTATCACCGGGATTAAAAAACCCCGCCCTTTCGGGTTTTCGAGGAAAAACCCTAGTGATAAGCCTTCGGCAAGGGGCTTAGACAAACGTAAGGCATAGAATCGCTCCCAAAAACCCCCGCATGGAGAAGTCAAAACGGATGGCGCTCGCCAACCTGTACCTGCACATCACCAATACCACAAACGAGAAACATACCAGAGAATAGCATCACCCAGTGGGGAAAAAAAAAAAAAAAAAAAGCATCACCCACCGGGTGGAAAAACATGAAAAACAGAACTTGTACAAAATATAATAAACAAAGAAAGGGGGGGAGGGTGGGTTCAAAGAGAATAAGGTACTGCTGAGAGAAGAGGAAGCGCCGATGAAACATCGATAATGAAAGCATGCTTAATTATCAAACAGTCATAGTCAGTCTGGTGTTTGCAAACTGCTAGCCGGCATTTTTGAGTAGCAGTTAATGAGCAGAGGCAACAGAGGTGAGAGTCCTCATGCAAGCAGAATCTAGGCCTCACGCTCAACCATTGATCATATCTTTACATTACGAACTCTGATTGAAGAGAGCAGAAACTGTCAGCAAGTCCTGTATTATTGCTTCATCGAGTTTACCAAGGATTTTGACGTTATGCCTCAGGAGACTTGTGGGTTAGTTTCTGATAGCTATTTGTGGATCTGCAGAATACAATAACAAGTTATATGAGACATGCTCAGACCGACCGGAGTTTGATCAGTTGGAAAGCTGGCTTGCTGACAATAGGGGCGCGAAGCTCAACTTTTGCACCAGATCACCAGGCAGCTCATATACGCTGATGATATGGATCTTCTAACTTACTCCCTGGAAGATGATTAGTGTCATCTGGATGTCCTAGACACATTCTGTCAGGCCACTGACATGCAAGTCAATCTGGTCAAAACTAAGATGGTCTTCATCTCATTCTCATGGGGGCCAAGGCCTCTCTCATTCACTTACTGAGAGCAAAATGTGGAGGTGACACCAACCTACAAGTATTTGGTAGTGGAGTTTTCTTCTACCAACTGGGATACTCCCATTCGCTTATGAGTGACATCAAGCTAGAAATCATTGTATGCAATGCTAAATACCGATCACAAAGTGGAGTTGTATGATTGTGCTCATTAGTCGCACTTATGTAGGGTCTTCTTGCAGCCCGTTCTTCCATATGGGGCCGAAATCTGGGGCCTGATGGTGTCCCTTACTACCTGGAATGACTTGAAGCAGGTGCAAAAAACCTTCATCGCACGGGTGTTGGGAGTGAAATCCGCATTCCCATATCAAATTCTGCTGCATAAGACAGATTTCTTTCCTCTTTAGGGAGCAGCCCAGGATCGCTACATCGTCTACCTTTAGAAGGTGGTCAAAATGGACGATGCTCATCTCCCCACCTGGCTTACATAGTGGCAATGGGGCCGCAGGGACTTAAGTCCTATTGGAAGGAAAAGCGAGCCCAGTGGCTAGCCAGGTGGAATGTGCAGGAGCACAAGGGTATAGAAGTGCAAGCAGAAGAGGATCGCCATAGCCTGAGGCAGTACCTTCATGCTTGCTTCCTCGACAAGCTTTAGGATGTCAGCACCCTTGAACAGGTTAAGACAGCACATTACCAGCACCACATAAACTCCAATAAAGACCCAATACTGCCTGCGTACCCATTTGCTGATGAAAAAGCGCAGACTCATCGCCTCAATTTCCGCAAGTATGCATCATCTCTGAATTGAGATAGGCAAATGGATTGGAGAGCTACGTCAAGACCCCACCAGTCATGTGATGCTGAGCACGGTTCCAGTATGGTCGCTGGGATCATATCTCTAAGAGGCCATGGATATGCGGGTTCAGCTATGTCCTCAGACATTGTCTTAACATGTACCACAACATGACATATATTTGTATAGTCTGTCAGCGTTCTTGTTACTGCCACAGTTTTTACCTTGAAGACTCTTCGGGGTGGGGGTTTTTTAATTTAGACAGTAATACGCTGCTGCACTCTCTTTTTTTAGTCCCATATGCTGATTGATCTCTGTGGACGATAAAAATCATTCAATTATGGGGTTTTGCTCAACTCCCTCGCTAAAAGCTGTCAAAAAACTTGAATTATTCACTTGGAAAACGTGGATCTTTTTGTGGAAATAAGGGGAGGCGTGAAGCGCGATTTGAACACTATGTTCTACATTTGAGGTCTCCATTTTGCAATACAAACCACCAATATAAAACGGGCCCGTACAAAGTCTATGTCGTGATGCATTATGACAAAAGGTGGCAAGAAAATAGAAAATATGTCATACGTAAGTGGTGCCCGTTCCACAGCACAACTTCAGATAAAAAAAGGTAAGGTAAGGTAAGATAAGATAATATGAGGCAGCACTCATTATGCTTGACATTTTCTGGCCGACAAGATTCTGATACAAAAAAATTCGACAGCCCGCCAGCCTAGCAATTTTACTGGCCAAAATCTTTTCGATTGGAAAGTTATCTAGTACTAAACCAACTGACAAAAGCATCTGGATGTCATGCCAAATAAGTATCCTTATATTTACAAGAAATTTATCGCGGCGTCCACCGCCGCGAACATTTCTCTGGTTCCTAACTTGTGCGAGTAGATGCGCTATTAATGTCCAACATTAGATTATTGTTCTTTGCTTAGTAATGAATTTGTATCAGTTTCAAACATTACAAACATGTTCCTAAACATGCAAGTTTAAACTAATGATTTTCCATGAAAATCTTTTTTCATTGAAGTACCACAGTCTTTCTTTTAGATATGTATGTCTCCAGCAATTTGTTCATGCATGTTGCGACCTAGAAATAGGGTGAACAAAAAAAAACCACACTAAAAAATCACCTACCAATATTAGAAGCATCTAAATGTTTTTCGATTTTGATATGAACGTTGATTTACGACATTAATAAATAATACTATGATTATCACCACACAAGTTACATTAGAAGCATCTAGAGACAATAGAAGAAGAAATGTTAAGAGACAATAGAATAAATCTTAGTGATAGGGCAATTGTGTAAGTAGTCCTTATGTATTTGTGTTTTTAAGGAAACCACTGACTTTATTAATACATATATACAAAAATACATTGTACAAAAACACAGTTACACAGAGCAGTGTAATGGCTGGCTATGGCAGGACAAAGCTTTCATTTAGCCCTTTCGGACACGCAGAGTACCAGAATACCTTGATCTTCAATGTAAACGCGTCTCCGGCAAAAAAAAAAAAAACATGACCCATCTCGAGTTTTTTTGCCCCTTCCATCCTACTTTTCCTTCTTCCAAACATAGAAGAAACATAGCTATGGCGCTCAAGTCCGACGGCCAGGCCTTGCTTAAAGGGCATGTTCAGTGATCCACAGGGTTTGTAACATATTGGAATGAAGCAGATATTGCAGATGGAGCGGAGTTTTATGCTCTACAATAAGGAAGGAATCTGAACTCAAAGTACAGAGTTTGTGCTTGATATAGAAGCAGCTTGTGGGCGCCATTTCGCTGGAATTTAGATAGCTTGCCTTATTTGAAGCTCATAAACCTGCGCAAAAACCAGTTAGTCGGAGATAGTCAGGCCCAAATCTTCAATGTCACAGAGCTTTCCGGCAATCTGCTGGAGGAGATTGGGAAGCTTTTAAGTTTAGAAAGCTTGGACGTATCAGGGAATGCATTGGGCAGAGCCATACCCAACAACATTACAAACTGCCATAGCCTCAGAAAGCTTGTGCTTAGATCTAACAGATTCATCGGAAAAATTCCTGTGGATATTGGGTCTGATCTAAAGCACTTACAGCAGTTGGATTTATCTTTGAACCTCTTGGATGGAACCATTCCATCAGATCTGGGAAGCCTTTCTATGCTTCAAGGAATCCTAAATCTCTCTGATAATCGGCTATGGGGGCTGGTTCCAGCGAGTCTTGGCAAGCTTCCTATTCATTGTAAGGTGTAAGCTTAGATTTGAGCTCTAACAATCTAGCCGGTTTGATTCCATAACTCTATCGAATTAGGGGCCGCAGATTGGAGGATTTGGAGGAACAAATTGAATTTTTGTCTTGGGCACTGGGCTGACCGGAATCTGCATAGCCAGAACTTAAGGAAAATATAACGTAGTCCACGTTGAGCATTCTTACCAGAAGAAGGTACGGCAGCGGACTTCAACAAAAATCATATTCGTTTAATTGAGGACGGGGCGAAAATATAAATGTTAATTTAGGCGGACGAAAAAAAGAAGACTGCTTTATATCTCTAATATCTAATTGTAATAAGGAAGGTAAGGGGCTAGCTTAGGCGTTAGTGCTTTTAATAGAAAATTATGGTTTGGATTGTACACGTGTGTGCATACAAAAATTTTAGGAGGAGGTAGTTTCCTCTAGAAGGTTCGAGTTAGTGGGTGCAGCTTTCGCATGATCTTCTGGAATTTTCCAGGCTATTCTTTGGCGTTATATATAAAGGGCGAAGGTTAAGGTAGTACGGTCAATGCAAGGAGAGAAGAGCAGAGCCAATTCCGATGTCGGTGAAGAAGAATAGTAGTAAATAGCTTTAGATCAAAAGCTTTCTCTCTTTTTTTTTTTTTTTTTTTTTGGGCTATGGCGCCTGCCGCTTTTTGCCTTCCGCACCCGCCTTTGGTCTCGGTGATTTTATCCAGTATGTTTTTCCTGAGTCTTCGTCTTTGAAATGGTGGCTGTAAAGTTAGTAGCTGTTTTCTAGCAGATCCGTTCGTCGTTGCTGGAATAGGTTCTTGGAGATTATCAATCTTCGATGTTGTTCTTGAGTTTTTAAGCTTTTGTTTTTGTATCGGTTTCCCACTTCCAGGTAGATTTTATGCGTCTGGCAGGGCAAGGACTGAGTCTACGCTCTCTGTTAAACCTGGCTCAAAGGATGCTTGATCTATGAAGGAGGATTATTCACGCTAGAAAGGCTTAGCCTATGATTAGACAGAGTCATTCTTTGCCAGAATTTGTTGGCAAGTTCTGCCAGAACTTTGCTCAATAGCTAAGCATATGTCTGTCGAATCACATAACATATCTTTTCCCCTGTTTGATATGTTCATTCAGCTACTTCTTTCGTACTTTCCTTCTCAGCAAAATTTGAAGTGCCTTCTGAGTCTTTGCTTGCTTGCAGATTCATCAGATAATTTCGGGCATATCTCACCCTGATGCCTTGAAAACCTGATGAATATGGCTTCATTAACCAGTTGCAAATGTCAAATGCTGCATTACTGGTGAGCGGTTGTTAGTTGAACTAAAGCTGAAGTTGGATAATCTACGGTATCTGTAGGGGATGTATGAGTGTAAGAAAGCGCAGCCTATGTTTTAGCTTGGTGATTAATTTTGCCAATCATTTGTATTTATGACGCTCTCCGATCACGGATAGGTAGATATCCTATCCTTGCTTTTGGATATGGAAACGTCGCTTAGATATGGTGGAGACCAGAAGCATTTATACCTGCATGCAAAAGGAGAAGTTTCTCCTCGATAACTCAGACTATGCCTTAAGATTCCTTTTTTCAGTTCAGCAGACTAATTTTGGAGACAAATTTTGTCTCTGTTTTAGAATCTGGCTGGCGCATTGTTGTGTTAAGGACTAGGCAATAAAGTGCTGTTTAAATTTGTTTCTATGCAGGTTCATGGCCTGCTAAATACGCACACAGGAACAGCCATTGGTACTGCTGCTCAGTTGAAATGGAAATTTTTCTCAGAGTTAGTTTCAGTTTGGATATTATAGGTTAAAATTCACTGCACTTGTGCTTTCCTTTTTTTTTTTTTGATGCTTATGCTTTCCTGACTCGGTGAATGATAATTTAATGTGTAGGTCTTAACAAGTTTAGTTGTCAGAGCAAGGTTTGATTCCGATTTAAAAGTTGACGTATGACATTCAAAGAAAGAAGATACTACGTACTATTGATAATGGCTTGCGTTGTGTAGGCATTAAGGGAGGTTTCAATTTTAATCCTCGATTGAAAGTGGCAAAGTTTTTATTTCTATTCTATTATAACATTTGGCTTATATGTCAAAGGTTTTACTCAGTTCACAATCTATTTTGTCATGGATATATTTTATATGCTGCACCTTATACAACATGCCTAGTTTCTGATTCTGCAGTGCTACACGATCTTGCACTTTCCATGCATGCTTATAAGGGAATTAACAATCACAAGGTCCAATTGAAGCGGGCATAGATGCATTTTCCTTCTGCTAGCAATTTAGACCCATCAAATGCATTGAAGATTGTAATGAAGGCTTCTATCACAACTTTTTGCTGCTAGATTCATCAGCTTACACAATTTTAAAGCTTCTTTAATGTACTCAATTCTTGATATTTGCAGCAATAAGTACCATGAAACTATAGTTGCATGTAAAACATTGTTGTAACATAATCTAAAGCCGTATTCATGTTATAAAAGTTGATACATTATTGATATTTGAATAATAACAAAGTGACCAATTTCTAGATTTGGTGAACCGTAAACATTTTGTTGTAACATAATCTAAAGCCGTATTCATGTTATAAAAGTTGATACATTATTGATATTTGAATAATAACAAAGTGACCAATTTCTAGCTTTGGTGAACCGTTATAGAACATGTTAAGGATTATATTCTTGATTGGATATTCTTGGTCTTTGGCCAATCAATTACCGCTTCAATCTTCACAGGGCCGGTGGAAATCCCTTCTGCTGAGATTGCATGCCCCAAGTACTCTACCTACCAATTGGCAACCTAGGAGGCGCTCATGGAGGTGCTTAGGGTTTCAGCCATGCTCTTCTGCTCATAACTCGGGATTCCGGTGTCAGATTCAGGTGTTCTTGGGCTCGTTGGAAAGCTTATCAAACGAGCTTTCTGTTGGTGTATAATTTGTATGGTGTTTTCTCTGTTTTAGTCGACGGAATCCACCTGACAGTCCCGGCCCTCTTTTGGCGGTGCTAGGGTTTGGCTGCAGTTTTCTTTTTGCCATAACCGTATCGGTGGCGGTTTTGGGTGTGTTTGGGCTTGTTGGAAAGCTCTTTGAGCACTCCATCCAGTGGTGCTTAAACTTTTCAGAGGTTGGCCTGTTGGGAAAGACGGTTCAGCTCTAAAACTTCGGCCTCACGAGACTTTGCACCGCGAGCGAGCGGCTTCGGATAAGTTTTACGTATCATTTTGAATCAAGGCAATGAAAAATTCTGTTAGCTTAGGGTAGCATATATTTTGATTTCAAGACATTGCATTTAGTAAAGACATTTTCTGGCATGTTAGTCACTCTAATTTGCTCTCTACTTTTCTCTGGCTTTGAGATTTCTTTAGCTCTTAAGTTTATAAAAGAGATCAAATATTTCTAGTTTATATTCAGCAACAAATTAGGGAATACAGCAGAGGCTAGGGGCTGCATAGGCAAGGCAAATGCATTTGAGTAAAAAGTGGGCCGAATAAATTCACGGAGACGAGAGAGAGGCTCGGCCCTCGCCCAGAGTACAGGATATGAGAGCTGGACCCTGTAGTATCCAGGACCACTATAAACTCACGCCATAGAATAGCGGCCCGACTGAAAAAGACACATGCATATGTAGTAACACACAAAACAAAGGGAAGGGTGATACCATTATACGCATATCACGGATGATTGATCTTTTCATTCTTTTATCATCACTAAGTATAAATATAGATTGGTTGTTGTAAGCTATGAAATTAGACGGTTTCTTTGCACAATGCATCAGTTCTATCAACATAGTATATGCATGCTACGTATGAAATTAGGAAGTTTCTTTAGACGCTTTACAGTGAACTATTAGGCAGTGACTACATAAGCTGGGGATTGTGTTAACATGGTGTAGTTAGAATATTTCAAGATGGTTTATAAACACAGACCTTTGGACACGTGATGTTATGTTGACAGTAATTACTACATATTCATAGCTCCGGATTGGAGCTCTAATCAGTACAAATCAGTTTAGTTTAAGGTTTTTGCAGCCTAACAATAATGGCGTGGGAAAAATCAAAATCGAGAATGGCGGAAAGCGGATCGATAATATGCGTGCATTAGTGAGCCCATTACTATTAAGGTTTTTCCTCGAAAACCCTTGGTGAGGTTTTTAATCGATAGTGTCGGCGTCACTAATGTAGCCCGAGTCATAAGGCGGGGAAAGAGGGTTTGTAATATGAACCGCACAAAAGCGGCTCATAAATCCCACACAAATTGTTCAGTTAAAAGCTGATTGATAACGACGCATCTGTGCACGGCCTTGAAGCCGATCCAAAGCGGGGTGCCGGTATTAATAGGAAAAAGTGAAGCCTTCAGAAAAGGCTACAATAAACCAGCATGATGTGCTAGTAGCGCCCATCAGGGAGCTCGCCCGTGCTACATAAGTCCATGGGCCTCAGGGCACAAGGGACAATAATGTATCTATCTATCTATCTATCTATCTATCTATCTATCTATCTATCTATCTATCTATCTATCTATCTATCTATCTATCTATCTATCTATCTATCTATCTATCTATCTATCTATCTATCTATCTATATTGACACATCCCTTGCTTTCAGTAGTTATTGGCTTTTTTTTTTTTTTTTTTTTTTTTTTTGTACATGTCATTTGTAAGCTACATTTCAACTATGTTTTAGTAAATATGCATGCAAAGGCGACTTCACTTGGTTTATGCAGCTTCACTTGGTTTAGTTCTAGGGTAAAATACATATATAGGAGAGAATAAATTCCTTCTCTAATTTCATTCATTGTGTGTTAGCTTCTGCCTGAAGCAAATCTCCATGCATGCATGGTGTAACTTTGCCATTGCAAGCATTTGGTTGCCATGGAGGTCTTGAAAGTTAATTGTAATGGATGCCATTTTTTACCTTACCTAAGCCTGTATTGTTCAAAATTATACTCTTTTCCCTGCAAATTTAGAATGACACATCTAGCTCTCTTAAATAAGATCCATGTCTCTCCAAGATAATTCATTGGGAGCTTACTAAAGGACCCATAGATGATGCTAGGCACCCATTTTTGAAATAACCAACGTAAATGTGTCAAATGGAAGGAAATACATTTGTTGTCATAGCTACAAAGCTGCTTAGACATATGGCCATAACTTTCAAAATCAAGCTCCATTTTTTTGGCGAGAGCATCTGTTGAAAAGCTCACCAAAAGATCTACAATTAATGCTAGGCATATACTTCTCAAATTCATAGTAGAAATGGGTCAAAAACAAGGTATTGATAGGCTGCTTCACAATGTCGTTAAATGCTAACAAAGTGACCGGTTTCTAGATTTAGTGAACCATTTATAGAGCATAAAGGATTATATTGACAAATTTCTAGATTGTTGCAAGAATCCATGTGATCACATCCCTTGGTTTCAATAGCCATTTGCTTTTGGATATCATAAGGTAAAAGATGAGGGAAAACCTTTTAAATTCTCTTGCATGATTTAGAATGATGTAGGCAACTCTCTTAGATCCGTTATGCGTCCAAGATAATTCATTGGGAAGCTTGCTAAAAGGACCCATAGATGATGCTAAAGCCCATTTTTTGGAATAACCTAGGTAAATGTGTCAAATGCAAGAAAATACATTTCTTTTTCATAATTAGAAACTATTTGCTTAGACATATAGCCATAACTTTCAAAATCAAGCTCCATTCTTTTGGCGAGAGCATGGTTAAAAAGCTCAACAAAAGATCTACAATTAATGCTAGACATACATTTCTCAAATTCATAGTAGAAATGGGTCAAAAGAAGGAATTGATAGCTTCTGTAGTTATTTGCTTTATTTTGCCTTATATGCAGCTGGCCCCTATGTCTTGGACTTACAGGTAAGAGGATGTTCAGGAACATCACCTATAAAATTTTACGTCCTCCATTAGCATTTCTTATAGAAACAACCGAAGAAAAGCCATCCCAAAGAAAGCCATCCCAAAGTAGTAGATACGTATTTCTTATCCTAAAAGCTAATGTCAATGTTTTGATCAATGCTCATCATAACCAATCACCTAAGCTCAGACTCAAGGGAAGATGATGTTTTGTGATACATCGCCATATTCAAAATGTTCACGAAGTTTCAATTCCTTGGTAATATCCTCTAGATTTCATTCATTAAAGAAAATTTCAAGGTTGTTTTATCAATGAATATCTTATATTATATGGTCACTTTCTTCATTAAATGTAATGGCATCTTTTCTGTGCAATTTACACGTACAACAATTGCGATGTATAAGTATAACAATCACCATGTATGATAAATACAAGGCCATATTATTTAGTAGTTGTAATTTTTAGAGCTGACCCAAGATTAATGGGTCAATCCGCAAGAAGAAGGGTATTCTATTGGTCAAAGGGAAAAGCTTCCTTTTCCTGCCCTCATATTTAATATTTTCTTTACGTTACCTATCTTCAAGTTGCATTTGTAGTCTTAGCATGAGCATAAAATATTGATATACTTGAAAATGCCCTTTACTAATTTAAGTTTTTCTTGGACAAAAGAGCTAATTTAATATGCACATTCTCCTACCCCATCATCTCACAAAATCAAATGGTTAGTGCAAATCATCTTAAGTCACTTACACATATAAGCACCCACTAAAAAAAACAAACTAGCGGCGGCGACTGCCGCCGCGACAAATTCTTGTATGTTTAGATATTACATCTATCCAATCAATTTTGGTGGTCTCAACTCTTAAGTGGTCATCTCTTATGGGCAATGTCCAACAAAGTCCTACGATTGAACCAAACACTCCGGTTCAAATTAAAAAGTTCCCGTCCACATGAAATACTCTAGAATATACAGCCGGTCCAAAAAATGCCATATAAGAATTTTGACGAGTTGAAGTTATAGGTCCTAGAATTTTTTCCACTAGTAGGATTTTCTTACAGGTCCTAGAATTTTTTCCACAAGTAGGATTTTCTTACGAAGCTACTTATGTATAGGGAATGCCAATATTATCCTACACTATTAAATGTTGTTGAACAACCACCCTCTAAATGTTTTATCACCATACATTGCACGCATGCAAATCAAGTGGCCATCATTGGTATGATACAATGTTGTAGCACAACTAGTTATGCGCGTGCTTTTTAGTAGAATAAACTTGGTGAAGACATTCAAAAATAGGTTGTCCACTACAACACTCGATAAGCTTGTCAAGATTTCCTTAAAAGGCTTGAAATAGAAGAATTTGACTTTGTTGTTGCTTCCTAATGGATTTTGTAATGTAAGGGCCAACCCGGTTCAAATTAATATAATACTATTGATTGTGAACATAAGGCTTTATTCCTATTTAAAAAAAAAAAAAGGGTTTGTTATACACTGCTTATGGGTCTGTTACATTTATTTATACCACGCTAAATCCTATTTCTCTCCATTCAGGGCTTTGGCCTTTTTTTGGCCCAATTTGGCTCAGCATTATTTACACTGCAAATAACCTTTCAACCAGACTAGAGATAATATAAAGTGTTATGCTGCTGAAGCAACTATATAAGCTGGTTAAGGTTGTACTAGGGGGTGTCCATTCCAGATAGAAATAGCACTGAATCTGGCTCTTATAGTGGCACTAAATCTGACTCTTATTTTGCCATGCTTCTGATCAACCATTTCCATTCTCTAGCTAATGGAGGATTCTAAATTAACAACCAGCATGCACATTGCACAAACAACTTCACGAGCACCAGAGCTTCTTACATTACTATAACTTCATAGACACCACCAGCACATGGTCCACAATCAAATATACATGAACTCTCCACCACGAACAGCATTTGCTGCTCCTTTTCTTTCTTCTTCAGCCTCTCGTTCTCGTTCCTTTCTACTCTCATATTCATGGTCATCAGTACGCATTTCAAATCTGCATATAGGGCATGAATTGTGTTTGTCCTAGAAAAATAACAAGATCGCCAATTAGGACAAGGATAATCACTACCTTCCATTTTCATGCCTCTAGAAAGGGGTTGAAGTTCCTTTTTCAACAAGAAAACTGTCCAAGTTAATCATTTAGAAGAGTACAAATGGTTCCATAGGCCTAATATGTTCTATGAAATGGAAATTAAAATCATGTCATCATCCTACTGCTTTGTCCTTCACGTTTAAAGTAAACAAAGATGGCAGCAGGAGTTCAGTTTCAGCTGAGTGCTGGGTTATGTTAGAAGGATTACTGCTTGAACAAAGTGCACTTTTGGTAC
Source organism: Isoetes taiwanensis (assembly GCA_021234155.1). Classification (NCBI taxonomy): domain Eukaryota; kingdom Viridiplantae; phylum Streptophyta; class Lycopodiopsida; order Isoetales; family Isoetaceae; genus Isoetes; species Isoetes taiwanensis. Next base: position 22,018,179 of record JAJEKV010000005.1, read on the forward strand.
ATAATTAGCAAACAGCAGAGAGCCAAGTTGAGAGAAGCAGATGGGAAACATGATTCAAAACCAGAGAGACAGCATTACAAGACAGAAATGTTAAAGTCAAGAGAATAGATGGGGAACACCACAATCAGGTAAAAATGTGTACATATTAGCTTCATATAAATGGAATCGGGCTGCATTACAAGGCAGACATTGAAGTTAATGTTCAGTCCAAGACATGGTAAAAACAGTGATTGTAGAAGACGAAGAACTGTTCAGCAGAGAGCTGAATAGACCACAATCAAATAAACATAAGAATATATCTCAATCAGAAGGCATTAAAATCTATAAGCAGAGGCAACAAGAAAGTGTGTATATCCACAGCTCTTCTAGAGGCTGAACAGATCTTTGATAATCTACAGGGCGGGGTGTGACATCTCGAAGTGGACTAATTTGTAGAATTCATTACAAATGTATTAAAACAAAGAGCCAAGTCAAGAGAAGTGGATGAGAAACCACAGTCAGGACGTTTGAAGTTACAAACATGGCATTCAAAGTAATTTTTATGATTGCTGAAGAAAAAAGGAAAAAAGAGCTTACTAGCCATGGCTTAAGACAGTCAGGATGGAAGAAATGTTTGCAAGGCATTTGTTGCATCCTATCATCAAGTATCAACTGCTCCCTGCATACTGCACACTCCGTCTCTGCCCCAAGGTCCTTCAAAAGTTGCTCTGTTACAGTGACAACTGACAATTTTGCAACTTCATCTTTTGAAGCTGGAGGGGGGCCCTGAGGAGTGCTTGCTATTTCCTGTCAAAGTTGCAAGATCATTACAAATTAAGAAGCAAAAAATGACACATGTCAAATCTCAAGTTAGAAATAAACCTGTAGAGTTGCTTGTATAGCCTCTTCAAGACCACCTAAGGAGTGCATGCTCTGTACAAGCTCAAAAATTTCTTCTCCAACCTGATCTGTAGAATCATTACGAACAAAATTTGCGGCATCCTGTTGTAAAGCAAGGGCAGTAAGAGCATTTTGAGCTACAAGCCAGGCTGGTGGTAGTGGTTCTGCATCCACCGTAAGTTGTCCCTCAAACAAATATCCTGAACCTACAGTTCAACACAAAAAAAAAGGAAAAAAAATTAACAGAACCCTGAACATTGTTATGCTGCTTGCTCCATGCCATATTGCATTGAAAAACATTATATTAGTCCACTTGTGATATATATATTTCTCGTAGAAAACAGTGTGCTTAAAACAGTATGCTTACTAACAGATAGCATTACTTGTTCCAGCCTGCATAGATGATGGTACATGTTCTCTTTGCGCATCATCACCCAAAAACTCAATGGCCCTTGAAATACACGTCTTCATATACCCTTTTTCTTCATCCTTTGTTGCAATCTTCTCGGCCTCCTGGAAAAGGTTCAAGCCAGCTAACCAGAACCCTCGTGCTGTGTATCGTGTTTGTAAGAGAGTAGCCACTCTACAAGCAGCTCCATACATCTGCATATGAACATTGAGGAAACAGACATGAGAACCTGTTGGGTAAATTGATAATGCATCAACGTTGTAAATGTGATGATGAAAAGGTTCTAAATAATGGATGTTATAAAAATATACAAGGTACATTATACTTTTATCAACTACTAGTTAAAGGAATACCAGAAATGTTTCTGCCTGAAAAAAAAAATCATGAGGTATTTTACAACAATTAACCATCGCATGCCTAACAAAAAATTGATCATTCTGACCTTGATTATGAACATGGAACATGTCTCTGATGTTTGGTAGTTACAGAATAAAGGACCCAGGAATAGATAATATAGAAAAATTTGCATAAAAGCGTGTTAAAAAGCAAAGACTACTTCAGGAAAAGACAAGTTGCACCAAAATTTTTGTGGATCTGGTTAATGAGTTATTACACAGATAGTGAATAAAAATATACTCACTAAACGTTGTTCGGACGGTGTAGCTAAGGCATAATGATCTCGGATTAGGGCGGCGAGAGAGTAAGAAGCAGCTTCAAAGGTCTGCTTCTTTCCAAGCTGCTTCTGTAAGTCGGCGATGGCCGCCTCCATATTTCAGTGCTAATCAATCGAGGGGACAAATTGAGAGATGTCCGACCTTTCAACGAGAAACCAAGAGTTTGGTTTCGAACACTCGAATGAAGCAAAGAAATTAATTCATTTTTGCTTTTTTCTTTTTTCGCAGGTCGTTCTTTTTGTACAATGGTCGATGGGGGCAGATATCAGTTTGGGCAGGTAATTGCAAGTTTGTTTAATTTGTGTAATTCTAGTTGGTATTTGAGAGGATGTGGAAATAACCAGTTCGGCCACACGAATGTTACGGTGCAGTGTTAGGGAAACTGCTAGAGTCTACCAAAAATCTCTAATGCTCTTACGAGCGGAAGGGAAACTTTTCGAGGCGAGGAAGTTTCGGGGAAGAAACTTTTTGGCCCGGGTGAGCGGCGTCGGCCCATGGCCAGCGCCGCCGCCAGCAAGTTTCTTCCTGAAACTTCCCTGCTCGAGAAAACCTAGAAATTTCCTTTTAATCCTGTGTTTCCATGTTCATATTTGTGATTCCTGTTCTTGATCTGTGTTTTCTGTTGAGATTTGTAGAACAAATCAAGCAGATCTGTTGAAATCGTAGAAAGAATCAAACAGCGAGGGACGAAAGCGTCGGCGGTTCTGCGAATCGGAAGAACGGCTCAAAGCGGGGCAAATCGAGGTCTAATACTCTACACAAGAGCTTTGCTCAAGATCACATTTGGAATGGGATCAATAATGTAGATTTGCATGGCAAAAGAGATAAATCGGGAGTAGCAGCTCCTGATCATCGCTAGCAACGCCAAAAGAGCCGAAATGAACAAAGCCCTGTTGCGGCAAAGCCTTGTTGCGGGAAGCCCTGTTGCGGCAAAGCTCTGTTCCGGCAGGAGAAACTACGATTACAACGTTGCGGGAAAGCTTCACGGCTCAAAACCGTTTGGCGGCGCCGCAGTTGCCACCAAAAATAGACCAAAAGTTACCTAAAAAACCGCTTGACTTTGAAATTCACGGAAATTTCCAGGTCCCTAAGGTTACATTATGATATTTCGAGTTTTTGGCTGAAAATTGCATCATCCTTATAGAAAGTTAAGGTGTTGTGCACAAAGGTCTAAGGCCCCCTGGTTATATTTGCATGTTTTTTTTTCCATCTAAGTTTAGGTTGTTTTTAATTGGTATAAATAAAGATTTGGTATAAATAAAGATGAGTGGACTTGCTTTTATTCATGTGGATATGATGCTCGGATGACGCATGTTAGGTTGATGCCAGGACTCTTTTAGCTCTTGGCGTACCATTTGAGTTGGTCCTAAGAGAATGCCATGTATGTCCTTATGCGGTCGCTCCAAGAGCAGTTGTTCGATCTTGCACGCATAGAGCGGGCATGAACTCTATCCATATGTAGTCAAAGAGTGATGTGGAGCATGTGGGGATCTTAACATGTTAGGCGACGAGTCGGCCAAAGGCGACTGGATTTTCATAGTGGCGCTTTGCATGGATGGGCATTTGGGGCCTTTCCCATCCACAAAGTATTATATAGTTTGTATGCTAAATCCACCAACTTTTGGTATATTCATCAAATCTGGTATATTGCAAAACTAATCTAGGAAGGAAAAAAAAATTACGCCACAAAAGAACTTCTTTGTATGTGAGGTGCAAAGTAGTCTCTTTTTTTTTTTTTTTTTTTTTGGGTCCAACATCCATTTCTAATGTAGATACGCAAATTGTGGTCAATTTTTAGTCATGTACTCGTTGTATAAATTTTTATTGCGTTAGAAGTAAAGATGAGAGACTGCCTTCCAACTGACAAAATTTTTTTTTTTTTGGCAGGGTTCGAGTGGAGGGATACCTTTTCAACCAAAATTTTTTATAGTGAAATGACATTCGTAATTGGTTGAAAAAATTCCAAATATACCCATCAAGTTTGCAAAAAAAAATAAAAATACCCTCCAAATGAAGAGCATTTTTGTATAAATGGTAATATAATTTTTGTTGCTCCTCAAATTCAAGAGTTGTCTTCAGGACATTAAAGTAGAATAAGATCCTTCCAACAACATCAAATTCATCTAAATTAGAATTACAAGAAATTTATCGCGGCCGCCAAGGCCGCCGCGAACATTTCTTTTGTCCTACTCAATGCAAAGGCCACCATGTGTATAAGATACTTGGTGCAAAGTTATTACTCAATGCAAAGGCCACCATGTATATAAGATACTTGGTGCAAAGTTATTAAGTGTTGAAGATACCCACTGAAAAGAAGAAATATAGTTTATTAGGTCATTTCCACATGCATGCATCCAAAAACATCCTGCAATGAACACATATCCTCTACCATAATGAGGATCTACTTCAACAAATCAATCAACACACAACCTTTCTAGGTGTACATTAACATAGGTTTTTGAGATATCAAGTGGAGATGTCTGACTGTTGTTGGGGATTGTTTGTCAACTTGAAACGTTTGAAAGTTGAGCCTAGTATTAACGTCCATAGTTGATAAGGCAACCCTATTCAATAAGTTGAGTTTAGTCTTTGTCATAAGACGAAATGCATTGGATGTAAAGAAATATTTTGCATAGACATGGTTTTCAACATTTTACAATATTGAATCCATATGCTTCATAAGGAATTCAAGGGGAAATGCAAAAAGCCAAAAAGAGTTTTATGTGTAGAGTTGATCAGACACCAGCCAGGTGAGGCTCCAACACAATCAGGAAGATTGACACTCGAATTTGACCACAACTTATGGGACTATGGAATTAATCAACAAGGATTCTATGTTCACAAAAAGAGACATCCAAGAAAGAAAAATACCATGTTTTTCTTTTCCATCTGTGGCGTCGAAGAAGGTGGTCTATTAATAGATTCTTTTGGGGTAAATGAGCTTCAGCTCTCATTTTTGAATCAAAAATAAGAAATTGATGCCATAAAGATTTTGCAGCTCCCATGGCCTTTTTAAAGCATGTTCATTATTCATTGATTTTGATCATCGCCTCAAATTAGAGGCATGTTGGTAATTTTGAAGTATTCAAAGGCCAATATCAAGAAATGCATGGTTATTTATATAAGGATTTTCCTATTTCTTTGATGCTCCTTCTTTTTGTGTCTTGTTATACCCTAATCTCAAAAATATGGCATCCCTAATAGAGGGCTACTTTTTTGAACTCGTAAAAGGCTCTATAGTCTAAATTAAAAGAATCATTATACAATAAGTGACAAACAATAATACAATGTTAAGTGAAGCGTCCAAATGAAAAGAATCATTGTACAATAAGTGGCAGACAATAATATAATGCTAAGTGAAGCAATACAATCTCATGAATTAGAGAATTAAACGTTCCAAACAGGGCGGCTATAAATGCCTACTATAAATAAATCACTCAAAAGTGCAAACAGGGGTATGAAAATTAGGAAAAAATGTCGGAAATTCCTTCATCTACACCATCGTCCTCCACCAGTAATACACTAGTTTTTTCCCTTTTGATGTGTATTGCGATCTGTATAATTGTCGGAGCTCTGGGATGCTGCACTTTCCTCGTTAGTTGCTGCACAGCACGAGAATCGCCCTTGGTTAGGAGGAGGAGGAGCATCAGAGTGCTTTTTCCTGCATGAATGGGGCTGTACAAATCATTGTTGGATTTCTTTGCCGGTATTGAAGTGAAAAAGGCGAAGAATTGGGTCTGGAATGTGCGGTTTGTTTGAGCGAATTTAGAACATGGGAACAGGGCAGGATTTTGCCAAATTGCAGCTATAGCTTCCACACTCAATGCATTCACGCATGGTTTGAGTCTCATGCTACTTGCCCTTTGTGCCGGTGTAATGTTTCAGTGGATAAATCAGAGGAAAAGCCTCTCAATTCCGACACTGCGGTGTGCGAGAAGACTCCTATGTCGCGGCGAGAGGTAAAATACACAGTTGTAGTTGTCCCGAGCTAGAGGCTCTAGCTCAATGCGAAACGCGTCGCGACCAAAATATCCTTCTTTATTTCCCATAGCTCCTGATCTAAAAGCTTAGATTCCCAGCTCAAATTCTAGCGCTTGAAATCGCTCTATCTGTCAGGTTATTCACATGGTCGTGGTTTAAGCATCCACGCCCGCGATGGAGATTACAAATGAACAAACCAAGGTGGCCTTAGGAGCTCGTGTGTCAAATCTACGCTTGTTCTTGCGAATCGAGCTTCATAAGAGTTTCATCCTTTGAATCCAAGCTCCATAAGTTGTACTGGAGGAAGAACAGGGGCACGCCTTCAGATCTGTTTTTGATCCGCCATAATGCATCAGAAAGCTAAAATCAATGCAATAAATGCCATCAATGCAACGTGTCATGGCCTCCTAATTTTTAAGGAACAAAATAGAGGAGAACAGAAATAGACACTGCATTAGATAGGAAGGAAAAATCATAAGTTATGCTCATTTACATTCTTTTTTTAACACGTTTTTAAATACACTAATTAGTGATGATTCTAACTCCATTTTAATCAATTCCGTTGGATAGGCTCTTAATCTCACCTATAAGTTTCATGAAGGGTACTTTTTCAGTTGATTGATTATAAAGAAGTTATTGCCATTTGAGCCAAATACCTTGTTTCTAGGAGTATTTTAGAATATCTCTAAACTTGAGGGGTATATTTGACATTTTTCCTTGATAGAGTATCCTCTTCTCTGTTATACACTCACCATCTTCATTAGAGATTGTTGGATTTCCTAACGAATCTTATCTATTTTTTAGTTGCTCGAAGGGGCAAATCCTTTTCTGATAGTGTAACATTGCGGGCTAGGAATATCCTCTAGATTTGCATGTCAAGGACAGGTCGCATGGTGTACGCAATATTTTTGAACCACCGTTCTCATTTTTTTGCTTCATGGGGGCTAGGAATATCCTCTAGATTTTCAAGTTAGGGACAGGTCATATGGTGTACACAATAATTTTGAACCATCGTTCTCTTTATTTTTGGTTCATCTATTCTTAGTTTTTACCCCTCGACAATTGAATTGGCTTGGCGGTGACGGATTGGACATTAAGTAGGTAAGCCTACCTTTTAGGAATAGCCCGACAAGCATGGGGAAAAGAAATGTGCTTGAAATATTATGGTTTCATCAAGTTCAAATTGTGGAGAATTCTCATTAGTAAAGATGATTCTCACGGTGTTCTTTGGTGCGATCAATTATGCATTGTCTTCCATTTCATAAGACCACCTTTCTTGGGCTTTGCTTTATCATATACATTCGTATCCTAATGCTTCTCTCTTTCTAAAAGGGTTGCTTGTTGCTTGGGACACTGTCATGTCTCTTTTTCATATCAATCCTGAGGCTTGTCTTGGTTGTCTACTTCATCTTTGGTGGATTCCTTTGCAAGACATTCACGAAAATGTGCCTCTAAGTGTTGTTGTTCATCCAAAGACATACTTGGCGATGGGCCGGCAGTATAAGCACTATTGCAGCTTGGTATGAGTGCAGTCATCTCATGTCATGGGAATCATTTAGAACAAAATTCTTGTTGTACAAATGGGATAGAGTAATTTGGACTCGTATTCTTTGCATTGTTACCCCAGAATTCTAGCCCACGAATTGAAGTAATTGTATGGGGGTGCAGCCATCGGGAATTATCAAGCCAAGGCACTTTGTTTCTTACGTATATAAATTGTACGCATTACGAAATCTTGCCCATTTGTCTAATAGATGGCATCTTCAGGTTCCTTAGCCACAATGGAAAAGTGTTTGGACAAAAGTGTTTGGACATGGGTATGGGATAAGTTGCTTCATCCCAAAGTGGCAGTTTTGTGGTGGCAAGTGTTCCATAGATTCCTCAGAGTCAACAGGCTAGTCCATAAAATTGATAATTGAATTTCAGAGCTTTGTCCTTTATGTAAGCAAAGGGTTGAGAGTATTGAGCATTGTTCCTTCTTGTGTGTGGCCCGGCCGGACATGATCTTGGTTGTTAACCATATTTGCATGTCTCGATCTAGCCCGACAAGTTTTTTTTTTTTTGGAAGGATATAAGAATATATTAAACCATTAGAATGTGATCAAGCACAATGATAAGTGTGGTGCTAAGAAATGAAAGAGCCCATCATGATCCACAATGCGTAGGAATGTCGACCAAATTTCCGCTTAAGCGTGCGGACAAGCTTGGAGACTTGGTAAGCTGCCACAACTTATGCCTCAAGATCGGAACCAGCGAAAAGGGCTAAACCTTTGCATTACGAAAGACCTTGGCTCTCTGTCTTTTCCAAAGCCATAAAAGCCAAGCTCTGCATAAATGAAGCTTGTCGGCAGCCCTTTGCCCCACTGCTAGGAAGGACTCCCAAGAGAATCTTCTAAGCGCATAGTGAAGTCCCAAAAGGGGCTCTCACCCGGGACCAAAGCTGCCCCTACCTCGTGCATAGGACAAAGCGGTGCTCAATGGTCTCGCGTCGCCTCCCACATAAAGGGCATGTTTCCGCTACGAGGCTTGAACACGTGGACTCGGACATTCACCACGAGGGCTACGGTGCAAGATCGCCACAAAAGTGCAGTTTTAGGAGGAGGCAATGTATTCCATGCCCACTTCCATATGGCGGGCAGTTACTCCTGGAAGCTTAAAAGCGACCACTTATCCGAAAGCGACAGCGTGTCTGGCGCTAGGAGCCCATAAGCCGATGCTACAAACTAAGATGCATCAAGTCCACTATCGACTTCCAAAGCGATTGACTTGAGAAGACAAGCTGCAATGGAATAGCATTGGCAATTACGGCCCAAGTCAGGTATGTCCCACCGTAGAAGGCCAAATCTCTCCCTAAAAACTCCCACGGCTAGATGACCCTCCCAATACCGATCCGCGGATAGATGTTACCCTGCGGCAATCCATGTTTGAGTACACAGGTGTAGGGAAGAGGCCAAGGGAGATCACCGAGAGTCTAAGGGTACCCGGAGAAAGGCGATGAGGCTACCATACACTGCTAGGGTCCCTTTGAAAAGAACTTTGACCACCTTCGGGCCCCGGAGATCCTTAAGAAAAGCGAAGCATGGGGGAATGGCCACAAATCCTCAAAGCAGCCCCGACAAGCTGGTAGGAATAGGCTGGCTTCCTAAACACAATAGGTAATGTGGCGGTATTGCCATGAGAGCCAAACACAGGGATTGTTGCTCCTGCAACAAGCTGCCGGATAATTCGACACGGAGAACCTTATGCAATGATACATCAAGCATACCCAAGCCCCTGCACATGCGAGATGCACACACTTCCACGGCGACCTTCCTTTGTAGCCCCTCCTCATTCCCTCCCCAAACAAAATTGCGAATAGTGTCATCCAACTCCTTAACCACACTTTTACGGCACAAGTATGCGGGAGGCAGCGTAAACATGAGTGCTTCTGAGCGGCAGCTATCGAGAATCCTACCAGCCATGGTGAGTTTACTTCCCCTCCACCAATTCAAATCTTTGCTTAAGATTACGTAATGTCTCAGCCCAAATTGCCCTAGCATTAATGTCCAAGCCAAATGGTATTCCCTAACAGTTTGGCGGTTGTGTAATGGCGGTGTTAGAGCCGAGGCCCGACTCAACCCGCGGGAGGAGGTTCCTCTAGTACCCACATGGCGAGCACACCCGACCCGGTTAAGCAAGCATCTCGAAGCTAAAGAAAAGGCATCAAAATATTCTTGGTTGCACGGAGATTGGACTCATCTGCATGAAGAAGAGGAATGTATCATCCGCAAATTGTTTTGCAAACACATTGCGACCCATCATCCATGCACGGAGACCTTGCACCACATTGTCGACAATTGCCACTGAAAAAGCTGTAGAGAGAGCTTACGCCACTATAGTGAATAGGAAGGGGGCCAGCGGACATCCACGCCTAATGCCACCGACCTGAGAGAGAAGATTGAAAGAGGTCTCACCCGACACCACTGCTGTAAGCCCTAGCGGAACGCGTGCGGCTTCATAACCGTTTCCACTGAAACTAGGCCCGCGCAAAGGCACGCATCATATCTGCCAAGAAATGCCGGTGACCTTTGTCATAAGCCTTGGCAAAATCCGACAAGAAAAACAAAGGGGCTGCCTCATCCTACGAGCCCAATGCACTCCCTCAAAAGCGGCGGCGACATTATGAAGAATATTCGTTGAGGTATAAAACGGGACTTTCTGCACTAATGGCGTGAACTAGTCTTGGCTTAAGCCTCTCGGCCAAAGCCTTAGCAATGATTTTATACACTCTGGACAAGCGAGTAATAGGCCTCCGGTCATTGATGGTTTTAGGATGCTTACACTTGGGTATAAGTGAAATACAACTTTGTATTCATTGAGAGGGATGCATCGAGTTATTCCCCAAAGATCCACACACACTGCACCACGGGTCCCCACCCATTCCGATTACTTCTGAAAAAACTCCTTTGGTATTCCATCCAACCCGGAACATTATTAGAGCCAGCGGTGGCATCGTCCCCAACTCCTGCCCGACAAGTTCTACAAAGCTATCTATCTGATGCATGGCACAAATGATAAAAATGAGCTTTCCATCTTGCGTGTGGCTGGCTTTTATGGTCGATCTAGAAGAAGGAAGGCTGTTTATCTTTAGCGGTATGGATACTACGGATGGGATTCTTTTTTCGGCCGACCACGAATAAAATTGTTCTTCTCTTGATCAAAGAGAAGAAAGTACCGATTGGCATACTTACCTTGATTCATTCTTATGCATGAGCGGTGGTTGTGCTTTCAGTTGGATCGGTTTGTCCCTTTGGGGTTATAATCATGTCTTTGCATTTTATGTTGTTATAATTGTGATTAGTAAATAAAGTCCTTCAAAAAAAAAAAAAAATGCCTTAAGTCTTAAAATACCCCAAGTATCTAAGACTTTTGTCTTCTGATCCAATCAAGGGGCGTAAAGACCCAATTAGCAATCCTAGAAAAGGGCAGGTGTAATCCTTTTTCCCAGGCCAAGACGAGTCAAAAGAAGGTAAGAATCATAAACATATGGACATATAATAGTAATGAGCCCATGATTATTTTAAACAACTTTTTCTTTTTCTAAAGTATGGTGAGAATATTATTCATGTATCGGATGAAATAAAGCCAAAAGACAAAAGATCAACATAATATATTTCATGGGGCAATAATTCCTTAACCAAAACAAAAACATATGTTTATAGCTGCATTGTCGAGAATAATATATCTTAAACTAAAGCAATTAAAATCGGATCCATAAAGCGTATTTTGTGCAATTTTCAGAAATCATTAACCTTGTTTTAGAGATCACCATCTTTGAATATGAGTTGTAGAGAATATAGCTCCCATGAAATGAACTACTAAAAGAAATCACGGAGGAGGAACTCAGGTTACACCGCAATAAAACCATAAGCAATTAGCCTTTGTAGGGTAAATGCCTAGCTACTACCGGGTAAGCTATGGAGTTACTCGACAAGCGCCTTTCACCAAATTATCCTTTAGAAATAAACACATGTTAGATAGACATTACCAGATGTCTAAGTAAACAAGAAAGTATCCCAGTCTAAGTCTATTATTGGATAAACAAATCCAGATCCATATCATATCCTGCTTATGAAGAAAATTATATCTAAGTTGTCTTTGGTTTCCATATGTATGTGTGTAACGGCTTTCACATCCATCGGATCTTTATCACGGTTATGTTAACATTTTCCTCATCACCATCCACCATGTTTTTCTGAGAATCGATCTACATGTAGCTTAACTTTACCATTTCCTCAAGACATTAATGATCATTTTTATCTTTGCGGAAGAACATTCTATAAACTATGAGTTAAATGTTAGTTACAAATAACCAATTAGTTGTGAGTCCTTTTACAATCTTACGAACTTGTACCTTGTTCGGATCTGTCCTAAGATAACAAATAACATGTGTTTCTAACCGATCTAAGATCAAAAGCGATAATGCATCGGACTGATTCGCATTGTTGGTCTCATTATCGACATGTTTTGTGCAAGGTGCTTCTCCTTTTGTTGATGTTTATTCAAAATATTCCCAACTTTGGGATCCACGATTTCGATCTGTTGAGGGGGGCTGTGTCGCGAGTCCGACCACTTGGGCTTCCGTTCTCATTTCCATCCTTATCTTTTCTTTGGGATGCGGAGCTTTGGTCTTGGCGGTGATGGAAATCATAAATTTTCTTTCTCTTAGCAAAATTTTGCCTTTCTTCTTCCATCTTCGATTGTTCCCTTGTTAAATCCTCCTTTCTTTCTACCCATTGGGTGGCAAATCGACCTCAAAACATCATTAGGAAATAGGCATCGGATAAGAAGAAATGAGGCTCGCACTAAGTATTTGCACGGATAAATACAAGAAGGAACCGGCTAGGCATCTGGCGTTTGCGATTTTGAGAAAATCCATCGGCCATCAAGTTCGGTCGGCATCGTTGGTCTTACCGTTGATTACATTGCCGCGTTCTGGAAAACCGTCGGAAAGGTAAACCCTAAATTTACGGAAAAGCTTTAATGGTCTTGAAAATTTTAACATAAGAAATCCATGGTCATTTTCCGACCTTGTGATATACACTTAAGCACCTTAGGGCGTCAATTAAACTCAACAAAATTCCTTTTTGTTAGAAGACCGATATTAATATCGTATTGACATACTTGATGAGCAGTTAGCATCGTTGGTCTTTGCCATTAAAAGCGATGGAAATGCTAAACCTAAGTTCTTGGAAAAGCTTTAATGGTCTTTGCGAAGTTTTAGCTTGAGAAACCCATGGTCCATCAGACTTTATGACTTACACTTATTAAACAAAAGGAACCGTCTAGTTAAGCTCAACAAAAATCCTTTTTGTTAGAAAAGCGATATTAATATCATTCAAAAAAAAAACTAGCAAAAAAAAGGCAGCCGGAATCTATAGAAAATGGCGGCACAAGGAAATTAGGGCAAAGTCAATATAAATTGTATGGGAGGAGGGATAAACATGGAAAAAGGAAGCACATCATTTTATCCTAATGAGAATGCCTCCTCGGGCTGAAAAGGATGTCTCTATTAGATGCTAAAACATATCCCTTCAATAAGGATAGAAACAAATTAACAATCTTGTAAGAATTAAATGGCGGGGATAAAATAGGGCGCGTCCTTAGTAAGGGAAGTTTATCACAATTTGTTGAAATTTGAACAAAGCCATGTTGATCTCGTGATCAATTAAAGGTGCTTGAGATGCCACAAAACTTTTAATCTTGCAACATGTAAATCAAATTTTGGAGATATAACATTGGTCGGACTCACTATTGTTGTACAATAATGATGAAAAAAAGAAGATGCTTTTGTAGATAATTTTAAATTTTGCATTGATCACGCTTTGAGGCTTCTTAATGTCTACATTCTTTTGTTCAAATTAAAAGCCGGACCTGATCTGGCCAGTTCTAGAAACAACCAATATAATCAATATAATAGAAAACAAAAAGGAAAAGCAAATTGTCCATGAAAACCAACTTCGCCTTGTAGATGAAATGAAAAAAGACTTGCTTTTTTCCAACTTGTTCGAAGCAGGGTTGAGATGGCATCGGCAACACCTTAAAACAATGTCGGATAAAAGCTTCATGTCTACAATTATCCATTATGCATTTATTTGAGACTCTGTGTCCATGCACATAAGGTTGTAATTGCAACAATAACATGTTAAATGAGCAGTCGAACATGTATACTTCATACCTCAATAGTCTTAAAATAATCACAAAATTAAATGGAAAGAATTAAAGGGACCTTCCAAGGCGGACTATACATCAATAGTATAGTAAATAGAATGTTGGCCTCAATTTTTATGTAATGGGAGAATAGGCATACCACCGCAAACTAAATGAAGAAAATAGAAGAAAATAACTAAATGAAGCCCATAGTGGATTGAACACATACCAAAATTGATTCGGACTTTAGTGCTAAACATACATAAGTTCCAAATCTAGGAATATCATTAGAAGATTGGATGCATAACAGCCAAATTCAATGTTCACCCTCATATTTAAGTCTTTTTTAAATGGCCAAAACATCACATTATTAGTGCATTGTTCTATCGATTTGGCACTCAACAACATGTGGCGATGGAAGCATTGCTAAAATGCAATCAAGTCACCCCTCATTACGGGCGAGGTTACGCCAATTCACATGAAGCTACTAGAAATTAGGTGTAATTAATTAGAAATCCTATCCTTGGATAGTAACACTTCCACTGTACACCACAACAAATAGTTGTCAATAAACAAATATTGATTTTGTGATATGGCGTCAACATAATGTGGAGAAGCATTATTCTTTACTTCTCGACATAGTGAACATATCTTTTGCCTTTATTATAATGAGGCCATGCATCTGAAGGATTTGAGATACGTCGCGAGGCATCCATGGGTCAATGGGGGCAAATAGAGTACCATATAGTAAGCTTTTTATCACGTAGAGCAAAGTTGCGGCAAAGAAAGTTGTCTTTGACTCACGAAGGCTTTGGGGCCACATAGAGGTGTCTCTCGAGAAAGAGCAAGTTGAACAAAAAGGCAATCACCTTTTTTGAGTGCGCTACGGCTTCAACATATTTGATGCAAGCAAGCTTCACCATAATATCCTGCTATGTCAGTTTTAGAAGTAGTTGAAGTTCCAAAAAGAACCTCTTTTTTTAGCTAGCGGAAAAAAAGGCCACACTTTCATTTTGCAACAACTATAGATCATAGTTGAACATCCTTTTCCATGTAATGTAGCAATTTATATGATCGAAACTATATTAAAAAAAAGTTCGAGGGAATGTATAGCAATGGTCATCGAAACAACATGAAGCATGCCGCGCTTCGCATATGCATGATGATTTACTTGGCTTCAATTCTTTGCTTCTAGAAGCGAATCTTTAATTACATGCCACCTACAATAAAACACTTTCGAGGGCTCTACACCTACCAAGGAAACAAAAGAATAAATCATCTCCTACATGAAATGCATCATGAAATGCGGGGCATATATGATCAACCTAGCTTTTGCAAGTTTTGAATATGTCATCTTTGCCGGACATCATATTTTATCAAGCATTAGCGCATATCGTTGTGCATGAGCACACACTCTCGTAAAAGCAAGATCATATCGAAAACAATATTCTATAATTGTGACATATCTAAACAATACCTCGGTTATGCAATATTAGCTAGAAGCTGGAATTATTTACAATTGATAAAAACAAAAGCACTTACAAGCAAGATTGTTGCTATCTAGTGAGAGCTATCTAGTGAGGTTATGTGAAGGGATGAGCAAGTGAAGGGTCATTTGAAATGGAATGTACTAGCTTTGCAACTCAAGATAAATAAATGAAGAAACTTACAACTTGCATCGAGAATCGGACATCAATGGGATGGTAAAGAAAATGTAAGATGAAAAGTTCGGTGGAATAGAAACAATAAACTTCCATAAGCATGACACAGTAAGTTGACACGGAGAGAGAGGACCTGGTAAGTTGCATGCATTATTTCTTTGAGGCTCTTATCACGAGAGGTATAAGCCATGTACAAAAGAAACCCGGAAAGGTGAAGGCTCCATACTTTCCATCTATGCTTGAGATATTTAGCATTTATGCTAATGCAAAAAAGTTGCATGACAAATACATGCCTATAGAACAAAATCGGCCTAATCAACAACTCAAGTGTAGGTGTAAAATTCGAGAGCACTCCTTTGCAATTTATGCAGCTAGAACATACCTCAGCAAATGTGAGCTCGTCTACAAAAGCAACTCAATTCTTCCAACTTTTCAAGGCGGTTACCTTTCCAAAACTATAGAGAGAATTGTGCAAAGGGGAAGAAAGGAGGAATTAAATCGAGGAATCCACTAGACTTTTCGATTACAAGAACACAGCAAAACCAAAATCTGTCCATGTCATTCTTTTTGGAATTAAAGTAAAGGAAATTGAAGGCGAGAATTAGGAAATGTAAGGCTGCTTAGGTTGCCTAGCCGGACATAAGCACATCATATAAGGCTGATTTTATAATGAACTAGCTATACAATGGGCATAGAAGGGCAACTTTAAAAGCAAGTTTGGCATGGCCTGCATATCGGGCAAAGCGGTAGTGGCTTTATCATCGTGGCGATGGCAAAGCATGACCAACTGCCATCTCCACAAAGTTCTAAGCTTTTATGGGAAGATATCGAAGAGATAGCAGAGGCAGTACCACCATTAGGCTATGTTACTACAACAATTCTTGTGTTTACCGCGCCAAAGGGGCATGGTTTTAATCGCGCATCGGGTGCAAAAAGTGCGGATTCACATGGAAGACTCAAGTTTGAGTTCAGTCCTTTGTGAGACACGGATATGCCTTCATGTAACTAGCTTCTAACACTAACAAGTGCAAATTGTTTTCATACATCTACTTTTGGCGGACCCTATATGCTACCAAAATCTTTTATAATAAAAAAATTTGAACACATGTTCACGAGGTCTCGAGGAATTCTTTTCTTCACATGAAAATGTGTATGAGAAAGTAGCTCTCATGGCTCTTCAAAGCTGGGAAGGTCTAAAGAACATTGACCATTTAGTAGAAATTTTGAAGTTGCCCCATCCATGGGTGTTTGGAGATGTGAAAAGCGGTTTCCACTGTGGATATTCAATTATTGCTGTTTGAGAAAGTGTGAGTTCCTTGCTATTCCTCTACCAATAAAGGTGGAAGGTGTGATCTAGGTTTGAGGCGAAATATTCTTTATGCCTCATAGAACACTAAGAATCATAAATTCTTTGTCCATATCGGCTGATTTCACACCTAACTAAACCAACATCGGACTAATAAATGCCATAAGGTTTTGGAGATCGATGGTTTGGTGCACAATGCTAATGCATTTTTACCGGTATGGCTGATAATTTAGTCCACCAAAGCAACAACGATAATGCCGTAGCTTCTCAAACTTTTCTCATTTTATATTTTTTGTTGAAGAATGGGCTGAAGATTGATTTTTCTGGGTTTCAATCTTTGTCTTGGCGATGGCGGTTATTAATCATGAACTCTGTTTCACAATGTGATTGGCGGATGAGCTCTCATGAGTTCTATTTGATTTTCTTACTTTTACTCCTATAATAGCTATAGTTCCATGAATAGACAAGTGAGCAGTAGATGGCCGATTCAAACAACTAGGATATGAGCTTTGTCACGGTGAGACATCTAGA